>JAQQPU010000599.1:50140-63031 GCA_029168905.1 Artemia sp. Kazakhstan ARC1039 | reverse complement strand
GTTTTATTAAGTTTTGTGTTACCTACCAAAGGCTACAAGCCTGAGAAAAATTGCCTGATTTTCGAAAAAGAGGGAAAATACCTCCTAAAAGTCAAAGAATCCTATTGAAAATCACACTACCAGATTCAGCGTATTAGAGGATCCTACTGTAAAGGTTTCAAGCAGGGTGCTACCACTTCAAATAACCGTCATAAGCATCAAAAGTCATAACATCCAAAAGGAAAATCCGTCAGAACCACCAGCCGTCACAACATCCAAAAAAATTTATAAGTTTATATAAGAGCAATAAGTATATAATAGTTTAGCAACAAATTTCGGCTATATATTTGCACATCAGGGGGTGGGGGTAAAGCATAGCATATATTAAATACTTAACCCAACCTAACCTAGGTACCTTTTCCCACTTAAACCCCCAAAAAGTATAGTTTTAAATTTTGGATGTTGTGACGGTTGGTGGTACTGACGGATTATTTTGTCGATGTTATGATGGATTTTGTGGATGTTACGGCGTTGGATGTCCTGACGGTTGGATGTTATTACGCCTTTCCGTTTCAAACTCCTGTCTGAAAAAATGTGGAATTTCGTATTTTTTTACCAGAAGAATGATCACAGATGCCTGTTGTTTTTTTTCCCAGGGGTGATCGTATCGACCCAGTGATTCTAGAATGTCGGGAGAGAGGTCACTCGAACAGAAATTAAAAGTTCTAGTGCCCTTTTTAAGTTACCAAGAAGATTGGAGAGCAACTAGACCCCTCCCACGCCCCTTTTTTTCTAAAACCGGCGATTCAATATTTGAGAGCGCCATTTTGTTCAGCATAGTTGAAAGGCCCAATAAATATCCTTTGCAGTTAACATAACCCCCGCAGCCCCTGGGGAAAGTCTTTAAGTTAAAAATTTTGCCCATTGTTTACGTATAGTATTTGTTACTGGGAAGTATGCATACATTTTTAGGATGAAGGAGGGGAGAATTTTCTGCTGGGATAACTTTCCAAGGGTAGAATTTTCCATGTGGAAGGAAGTTCGGGGGGGGGGGTGAACTTTAAAGGGGACATTTTATCATGGGGGACTTTCCCGTAATTCATGTACGAAATTATTTTTATATGTCTTGTTTTAGCTTTACCGACTCAATTTTACCCACGGAGATGTTGAGGGTAATTGTCCTGGTTAAATTTTCACCGGGATTTAATTGTCTATAGGATATTTTCGTGGGGAGGGGATTTTTCCGTGTAGATTTAGCCAGATTTTCTGGCATTATTTAAAAAATGATCAGAAATTAAGTAAAAAAAATAAATATTCGTTTATTTATTTGTTTATGCATGTATGTATTTGTAAATTTTTTCCCCACAACGGCTCCATATTTTTGTTTTAAAATTGGCACCCTGGGATATTTTGCCTGAAAAAAAAAACCCCATCTAGATGGGTCACAAGTTTGAGAAATTTTTTAAGAGCCCTAATTTCAAAAAAGAATTCATTTGAGTAACGTCATATTTATGAACATATTTCAAAAGCACAAATACGTCATTTCCGCGTCAGGAGCTGTTCTTTCATTTTTAGTGTCTATGGCGCATGTAAAAATACACAAAAACATGGCTAAGTATAAAATATCAAATGTAATGATTCTATTTACAAAAGATATTTCCAGCAGTTTGATAATATCTCAAGGACATAAACATAAATTAACTATTGCTCAAAATGAACAAACTAGAGCATCAAATGAGACAAGATCAAGAGGACGACCTTAAAAAACGTAAATCCGCAATCGGTGAAAATGAACATTCTAGACCATCAAATGTGACATGACTAATCCAAGCAGCTAAGGCAAAGGGTATTGAAAAAAATATCTGATGTATTGATAAAGAAAATGAATAAAAAAAATGTGTCGTTAGAATACTGGCGAAAAAGACAATTATGAGTCGAAAACGAAATTGAAGAAAAAAGAAATAAGCGTTAATAGTTAAACGGCAGCGAAAATTACAACGACTCAAAAACAAAACTGAAATATAAAGAAATGCGTGGTTAAAAGATAAGCAGCAGTGGAAATTGCAACGAGTCAAAAACGAAAGTGATGCGGTCACTGAAAAAAAATTCTAAAGTAATGATGAACGAAATTGAAGAACAAAGACATATGCGGTTAAAAGATAAGCGGCAGCGAGACTTACAGCGAGGGAAAAAAGTGAAGTAAAAAAAATGCGGTTACAAGACACACTACAATGGAAATCAGGACGAATCAAAAATTAAAGTGAAGAACAAAGAAATATGTGGCTAAAAGATGTGTAACAGTGGAGATATTGGAAGAAATATTGCGAGACTCAAAAAACTATGCCAAAGGTTACATGAAAATGTCCAGGATAATATAAATCAGCCTGCTGCTTCACTGGAGCAACAGCCTTGGATACGAGACAAGTGACAATGAAAATCGATGTATATAAAAGCCTGTCTATCACATCACAAATAAATAATTGTGAAACACATGCAAAAAGTCAAGGATGATGTAAATCAACCTCCTGCTTCACTGTAGCAACAGCATCGGATATGAGACAAGTGACGATGAAAATGGTGGAAAGAAAAAGATGGAATATCGAGTGGCTTTCCACTCTCTGAAATCATGTACACCAGGCAGTGCTTACCAAGCGTGGTGGGAGTGTGCAAAGAACGGCGGACCTGTGAGAGCTATACCAAGAGTGTTGGAACTATGCCCAGCACGGTGGATATGGGACAAGCCTGGTAAAAGGACGCGACTTTGATCATCACAGCAAGCTGGGAATGTACATTACACACTTACTAATTAAAATTAAAGAGCCGTAATAATCACATCACTGTCACATCACATCAAAAATACAAGTACATCAAAATGCATCACATAAAATACATCAAACACAAAGATTCATTTATTCCAAATCAGACCAAAATATTTCTTCAAAACCGCTGTTTTCATGCGCTGAATGACTGGTGGATTCTTCGTTGTCTCCCGATCCCTTCTGTGTATTTTTCTTGTTGTCCACGTCAACCAGACTTGACCTTCTTTTCTTCCCTCTTTTGGTTTCTTGAGACGAGCTTGGCTCTCTGGTGTTCATATCCTCTGAGACCATATGCTCTCTGATTTCCATATTCCTTACCAACATCGAGTCTAAAATTTCAGGTAGTAAGGATTCATTCCAGAAAGCTTCAAGCTTTGGAAATACTTTCGCCCAGTATTCTTTTGACCGGTGAACTGTAATTATTTCCCAGTCATCAATGGAGTTAAAAACTATTAAGTGGCATATCTTTCTATCTAGTATCTCGAGTTGTTCTTGTATCTGGGAAAAATACCTATGATTTTTTTTTAACTGAAGACCTTCACTGGATAATTCAATAACAAATCCTTTGACTAGATTTTTGGACTGAGCAGCATCAAAAATGGTTTTGAATTCTGGTATATTATGTGCAGTTTTTATCTCTATAGGCGTGCCATCAGAGAGCAATCCATCTACAGATGCAACAAGATATTGATGCTGTGGATGCACACTAAGTCCTATTTCATCTCCCTTTATGACATTTAAGTTGAATTTCTTTTCATACGCTTCTAGAGCAACTACTTCTAAATCCAAACCCTTTTTCATAAGGGCAGAGCAGAATCTAGGTCCCAAATTTCGAATTTTCTTAACAATTGGGGCAACTCTAGTGCTATTTTTTCTAGTTGCAATTCTATGAAAATAACTGCTCGTTATTCTCCTAGATCTCTCTTCAACCCAGTTCTCATTTTTTGATTGCCCCTTGGTATTATAAAACAAACGGCTAATACTGGCACTATCCAATTTTAAATGTTGCTTAGTATATTGTTGTCTGGCTGAGCTTATTTCATCAGAAGTCATATCTGGCTTATTGCAGTTTGGTCCATAGTCCCGATCGCCAAAGTTGTTATTTCTGTTTTTTAACTTAGCAAAATGTTTTCCTCCAAGAGAACTATAATAACTGGTCAAATTACGTTTAGATCTTAAGCGATGTTCTGCTGTTTTTTTTGCAATACTTTTTCGTCAAGCAAGAAGGACTGGACCTAAAAATATTTTTCCAAGCTAATTGATGCCATTTCGGACCTGAATTATAAGCAAGGCTGGCTCCATTTACTCTTGCTTGGTATGAACCTCCCTTAGACCGGCTTATTTGCTTTCCCCCGATGAACTTTGCAACAACTGACATGTAGCTTTCAGCTAAGTTTGTAGTTGCGTCATTTCGGAGCTGCTCTGATTTTCGACACACAACCTCTACCCCTGTCATAACATCCTCAAGCACGTGCATGGGCAGAGTATTCCACCGACTTTCTATTTTGTCATTAATGAATTTAGGGCAACCGGAATCGCATTTTGTGTGGTTTCCAAAAACATGGTACGGACCTCTTTTTAACAGGTTCTTCAATTCTTCCGCTGTTCCATTATTTTCGGAATTTATTTTGATCGAACCCCTTAAATTTTTGGTCAATTGCTGGATAATTCCTCTGGGAAGAAATTTGGTGTACAAACCTTTCTTATTTTTGCACAACTTATATAGATGCGTTGTATAGTTCTTTGTGACGTGATTGGCACATTCATCTTTCCGTATGTTTGAACCGTAAGAGACACACTGTTTTAGCTTATAAAAAACACTTGAATCACCGTCACCAATAAACTCTAAAAACTGTAATCCATGCATCTCTTCACTGGAACGAAAGCCTTCAACTAGAATGTCTGTTTCCATGCTCTTCGAATTTCCGTTATAGTTCAGAAAGCAGAAATGGTCTTTAGGACTTACTTTAGAGTTTGCAGAAGAAAAACACATATAACAGTATTTATTTTTTATGCCAACATATAACAGTTTTTTCGTAAATGTATCTATGATAACTGCAACACATCCTTTGGCTGAATAATCAATGCCCTTTGCTACGCTTATTCCACCCTCCATCACATATCACTTTTGTCCAGTATGAGTCCTCTTTATACCTATCTTCATGAATGGCTAATTGTAAGGCCTCGTCCATTTTCTCGCAAAATTTCCGACAAACTATTCATCCAAGCACTACCCAGCTGTCTTTCATTACGGGAATAAACTATTTGCGACATTGGCTTCACTCCAAGCACTCCGAAGAGTTCACACAATGTAGAATATCCACCTCCAGTGCCCATGGCTCCCCAAACGGCCTTCAAATTCAAGCAACCTTTTAAAATTGAGTCTTTTTTTGAGAAAGCAACCTGTTTACTTTCTGTAGTAAAGCTTGAAAGATATTCTTTTACACTTGTTACTGGACATTCTGGTTCATTTTTAATCCTCTTTTCCCAGTTACACTTTTTACATTTAACTTTCAGTTCAGTTTGCAGGCCTTTCTTTTCTAATTGTTTTATTATCAAATTTTAATATGATAGTCTACAACTAATCTTGTGTGAATACAGAAGCTACTTCACTGAGGAAATGTCTTAGATTTACAATGCAATTTCCATCTGAAATTCCAGATAGGTCAATATCGGTAAATGTTGCTGACCCATCGATACCAGAAGAACCTCCACCGCTTCCCAAATTCTGTGCTTCGTTTAGTTTAGGATTTACTGAAAGTTCTTTTGTAATTTCAGGTGAGGTTGAAAAATCATCTTTTTGTTCTCCAAGCTGTACCTTCCTAAAAATAAAAAATGAAACATAAAAAGGAATGCTGGTTGATAAACCCATCATTCACAACATATATACACATAAGGGAAGTAATTATTGATGTATTGGAAATACTACTACTACTAACAACTCACCGCAGCACTAAGTCACCTGAGGCCAACACAGCTGCACACGCTCCCAATCCATCTTATTCTATTCAAATCCCCCTTTTTACACCCTCCTTGGAAGTTCCCATTTCCCTTGAATCTTTCTTTATGACATCATTCCACTCCAACCACAGACGACCTGCTTTCCGTTTAGCCCTAGATGGTTGGCCGAAAAGAAAAAATCTTCAGCAGTCTGTCATCTCTCATCCGCAGAACGTGCCCTAGCCATCTCAAACTTTCTCTCATTATAGTCTTAGAAAGGAGGATTGGACCACACTGGGACAAATCCGGATTGACTACTCCCTCTTAATTTATTAACATGTCAATACATTTTATTATCATGCCGTCTAGCTGCATCTTCCAGATCCTCGGCAATTTTATCCAAGGTCTCCACTTAACACCTCCTGAGTTCATATTTTGTGCTTTCTCCACTTTCATTACATTTTTATTTTCATATGATGCATTGGAAGTGCTCTGTTTTATACAGCTCATAAGGATAGACATAACTTTACAAATCTCAGGAATAGCTCAGGGATAGATTTTTGTTTGTTCCCTTTAGAAACTACTATAAAAAAAGCCGAAGTAAAGCTCATTGCATATCATTATATACCAGAACTCCACTGTCAAGGCCCTGGGATGTCTTCTTCATAGCTTCACAAGTCTGATAGCTGGAAACCAGGCGCTAGAAAGGCCCCCTACTCCCCCTCCTCGCCCAAAAAACAAAGCTAAAAAACTTTCAAGCAAGTTTGCTTCCTCTATCGGATATCCTGGAGGCAAGTAGTTAATCTTCCTCCAAATCATATAACATCCTTTCACCTGAAACAGAAATTTTTATTGTTTGTGTGGAGCTGCTAAGATTTTTCTGCATCCTCCTCCAGAAAATTACATTGTACGTGTCTGGGAAGCCTAATGTGAATTTGTCTCCTAACCATTGTACATATAAAAACAAGTTTTTTTCCATAAATTTTAGATTGAAGGGGATGTAAACCCAGAACCCATCGGAAGCAATTTTAAAAGCTTCTGGACTGGATGGAATGAACATAGTATATGTAATATTTACTTACCGGTATTTTAAATTCAGCCACCTTCTGTTTATATTTTTCTTCCTCATGGCTCAAAGGTCTTTTTGACAGTTTCTATCCGAAAATGATATACAGAACATAGTCCAATCAAAATTGCGGGCTTTCTTCCTATTGGCTGACGAAATAACGCTACCAAGCGGGAAACAGTGGGAAAATAAAGTAAAAATCGAGCAATTTTTTTATTTGTATTTTTTTGCTTTTGTATTTAATTTAGTTTGTGATAGAAATCAGACACTTTCTGTAATCATTGTAGATTATAAAATCTGCATACTGTCCAAAATTCTAGCCTTTGGAGCAGATTTCATGCCTTATAGCAAGAAAATAATGAAAACTAAAAATAATTTTTTGCACCAAAAAAAAAAAAAAAAAAATTAATAATTCTGTAACCAACATTTTTTTTTTAAAATACCAGTAGAATCAACTGCAAAAATATCTACGTTCATTTCCCATCTACTAAATTAATATTCAACAAACTAAAATAACTTGTTTTCTTTTTTTCGACAAAAGATAACAAATATATAGAAAAAGTGAAACCAACATTATTTTACTTTCTAACTCGGGAGTCGTCAAAAAAAAAAAAAAAATCAGCGCAAAATCACTTATATCGCAGCAGTTATTCCCGATTTCCTAGCATAGGGAAAATAGCATTAGCCACTAATAAAGACGATTAGCCTTAATATAAATCAGGAATATTAAGAGCCCAAGCAGAGACCTCCGAGAGACACCAATATTATCTAGAGACCCAGGACCTGATACTTGACCATCTACATCCACATGAGTTTTTCGACTATGCAAGTAAGATCTTAATAATTCAAGTCCTTTACCTCTGATTCCCGCATTATTCATTTTTTCAAGCAGGACTGTATGATTTATCGTGTCAAATGCCCTCTTTATGTCATAAAAACGAGTAGAAACTTGATTTTTATCATTTAGAGCAGGTGTGGCCAACCCAAATTATCTTGCGGGCCACTTCCGAAATGCATCATAACTCCGCGGGCAGCATATAAAATCATATATACACATATTATATTTAGACCTATTCTAGATATTTTTTGGAGTAACAACTTGAAAAATAATGAATTTTCATTAATTATGTTTACTATTATTTTTATATACAAACATTGATAATATAATAACGATGATGATAATAAATGCACATTGTAAAAAATATATAATGCTAAAAATAAAAAAAAGACGAAATAAAAAAATGATCTCATAAAAAAAATATTTATTTCACTAGTGCTATATTTGTTTCTCCCCTTTTTCACTTAACTTTTGCAAGTCGATCCTAATTTGGGTATTAGCACAGCGTAATTGGTGCTGAAGATTAGCGTCTGTTATGTTTTTTGCGAGTTTTATGTTTGTTTAATTTCATTTTGAAAAAAAAAAAACGATTCGCACGTGTGAGTTGAACCAAAAGCGCTAACAACTTTTTGTGCCAAATTTCTTAAATTGGATAATTTTTCTTTTGTGAGGTAAATGTTAAGAAAAATCTGTTTTTGACTTTGAATTTTCAAACACGTGTTTTAATTCATTATTGCATTGTATGTCAATCAGATCCACTTGGAGATATTCTGGGACAGACTCAATTTCAACATGAAAAGGAGATGAATATATTTCAAAAATTTTGGTGTATTTTTTCCAACTCTAAATTATTGAATCGGCTTTCAAAGGCATCTGCAGGTTTTCTTATTTCTTTGGCGTATTTGATAGTTGTTATATTTTGATTTCTTAAATTCTTTCGACAATGGAAAGTGATGAGCATTATTAATTTTCCGTCGATAATACTTGGGTTATACAACATAATAATATAATACTTGGAATATATACATCGATAAGCAATATTGTTGAGAGTGAAACATCGAATCTTTAATGTTCCAAGATAAGCGTGCATCACGAGGGCGAAGAATATAAAAGTGTGATGAATCTCGCGGGCCGCAAAAATGTTAACGACGGGCCGCATGCGGCCTACGGGCCGCGGCTTGGCCACCTCTGATTTAGAGAGTCATTGGTACTCCTATGTTAAACGGACTCTTTTATATACTGCAATGGAAACCAGTCACGAAAAACATGTTTTTGACGGGTTAATTCAAGACATTGCTTTCATTGCGTATACGATATTTAAACTGTTGTTTTTTGAGGGTTAGGGGGGGGGGGGGGGAGGTACATACGTTACGTTAGGTTACGTAATAATATATGCTATGGTTTACCCCCACCCCCCTAATGTGCAAATATATAGCCTAAATTTGTTTCTAAACTATTATATATTCATCCTATTTTATTTCATTATCATTAACCAAACTAGCACTATATAAAAGAGTCCGTTTAACATAGGAGTCCCGAATCATTAATACTTAGTAAAAGTGCGGCAATAGCTTATATTCAATAATTGATTGAATATTCAATTAATGAAAATTGAATGACGAGACCTAAAGCCAAGAGAAAACATTTTTTTTTATCAAAATATAAAACAATTCGTTTTTGAATTAGTTTTTCTAATACCTCAGATAAAGGGGAAAGAACCGCTATTGGCCGGTAATTACTTGGGTCTGTCTTATCTCCTTTCTTTTAAAATTGGAAGGACTCGGGCAACTTTCCATGTTTCTGGGAAGATCCCAAGTAGCGTGGATGTATTAAAAATATGAAGCAATGGAACAGAAATTACACTAACGAGGTTTTTTTTAAATATTTGTAGATAATTCGTCTAAACCTGAGGAATTTCCACTATTTGACCTCATTATTACACTCTGAAGTTCATTAGGGGTAACAGGAGCAATAAATATACTAGAATTTTGGGACGGTGAAAGATATCTTTTATATAAATGAGGTGGACGTTCTGGAGAGTCAAGTGTAATATATGAGCTAATATTTTAAAAATAGTGACAGAAATATTCAGCAATACTACTTTTTTTCTTTCAGCTCAGTACCACTTTCATTTATGATTAATTCTGGGTGTGTTGTTTTGTTATTTCTTCCAATTTTTCCTTTTATTAAATTCCAGGTAGTTTCAGATGAATTCGATTTCTTAAATGAATTTTCATAATAGATTTTTCACTTATTCTGAGAATTTTAGTTAGCACATTTTTATAGGTTTTGAAACGCTCTATATTATGATCTGAAGGGTACCTCATTCTTATTTTGTGCAGTCGATTTTTTTTCATCAATATATTTTAATAGTGATATGCTTATCCATGTTTTTTTTAGCGAAGGTGTTTTCCGATGCAAAGTTCTATAAGCACATCAAAGATCCAACTTTTCGTTTAAAATCTTACAAAATGCATCCAAAGCATTGTTTGGATCTTCCTCTTTAACTACTTCATTCCGATCCACATTGATAAGTTTTGATTTTAACCTTCTTGCTTTTGTCTGTGAATAAATTTTCCTTTTTATAAAACTACTTTTAGACACTATCCTTCTTGCTTTGAAATCGGACATTATAATACAGTGGTCAGACGAATCTTCCGTACCGTAACCACGAAAGTGGCTACACATGGCTCAGTAGCAAAATTGTTGTTGATATGAGAAGAAGAGGAATTAACTACTCGAGTCGGGATAATACATACAGGGCTTAAACCGTATGATAGATTGCACTCTAAGAACTACAGCACATGCCTATCAATTCCTTGCTGGGTAGATGGGAGAATCTCCATTAGATTAAGGTTGAAGTCACCGAGAACCATAAACGGCATTCGGATGTCCGATAGTACACTTAACATTTTTTGTAGTTTATTTAGGAAATGTGTGTTACTTGATGACGGAGGTCGATAAATTACAACAATTACTAGTTTATCATTATTTGGCATAAAACATTCAACAACACAGCTCTCAAAAAACATTTCGGTATTTAGGGATAAAAAATCTTCTCTTATTCGACCTTGAAAACAGTTTTTTTAAATGATTGCTAAACCCCCACGTTTTTTTGTTTTCTATTTACATGCAAATCAGTAATTATTAAAGTTAACTTTACTTGCGGAATAATCGTCTTAAAAGTGTCACATGTCCCATAAATATCTGTATCTGATTCTTGAAGGAAATTATCAATTGCATCCTTTCCGCTACTCTATCCGCGACAATTCTAAAATGATATTCTTCGTGTACTAGGACTGTTAGGGATTGAATGAACAGAGAACAAGTATTTGTTGGGAGGAATGAGGAATTTATTAGGATTATCATTCTCATCACAAGCTAAAGGTGCTTGGAAAACAGCAAAGAGGACTGAATATTTTTCAAATTCCTCTAGATGTAGATGTAGATCTACGTGTAGATATACAATCTTTTTCAAAAATATCTAGATGTAGGGATTCTATGAACCAGATTAACCATTATCAAATCAAGATCTCATGCCAATGTTAAGCCGACTCCATTTCCCCCGCCCAAAGAAAAAACACAAAAATTGTAGCCTCTCTCCTGCCTCTCTCTTCAAAGTAAAAAGCACTAAAAATCACTCTGAGTATATTCTTTCTTACAGAAAGCGCCATAATGCTCCAATTATAGTTCCAATTAAACGGAAAAACTGTATGCATGCAGGTTTTCAAAAAGGCAAATATCATAGGCAGCACCACTCTATAATAGCTAGAAATATTATTGAAATATTTAAAGAAGCTAATTCGATTAAAAGTTAAAAAGTTCTAGTGTCCTTTCTAAGGGTAAAAACGAGATTGGAAGGCTATCAGCCCGTCTCTCAGGCTGATTTATTTCCCAAACACATCCATGCAAAATTTTGAGACAACTATTTTGTTCAGCATAGTAGAACATTCCAGCAACTATGCCTCTAGGGATATTGGACATGTCAACCCCCCATAAATATGCAATTGGCCCATTATGCTATATAACTAAATGCTACTTTAAAACTGAATAAAAAAGCATTGTTTGCGGTTGCCAATAAGACTTCAGCAATATATCGAGAACGACTGGGGGTATTAAGTTGAAGCTTTCGGGGCTACTACTGTTACTACTTCTGCTCTTACAATTTGAATAAATAAATAGAGTGTAAGTGTATCCAGGTTGTCAAAGAGCATAGATAGAATCTTTTGGGAATGATATTAAGTTTGATTTTTTCAGGTCAACTTGAGGAGGTGTACAATTAAATTAAAAAATACTACTTGTGTTATGATTAAAAATTGTTGAAAAAGTTTCTCCGGACGTACAAATAGCAAGCCAAACTATGGGTTCTTATAAAAAAAATAAAAAGATATAATTTTTTTTTCATGAAAATGACTATGTCAATAAAAAACGAACAGAATTTAATTTTAAAAAACTTTTTCCGCAAAATAAGTTTTTCAAAGAAAAGTAAAGAGCTCCATTAGGCCAAAAATGGGCAGAAATGAAGTAATCGTCCAAGCGTAAACTACCACAAATCACTATCAATAAATAAAACAAACTCAAAACGAACAGGGCAAGGGCTGTAAGCTCGGCAATTAGTCCATTGTTTACATACAGTATATGTTATGAGAAAGGTGGGCATATATGACCTTTACTTTCCAAAATGACGAAGGGCATTCAGTAGAATTTTGAGGGGAGTGTTTAACTAAATCAGTACACGCTATATGCATACGAGTTTTCAAAAGAGCATAATTCAGGAATGACTTAATAAATTAATTTGGAACTTTCAGAAATGATAAAGGAGATGATCAATTTACCAAAAAGGCAATATTTGCACGCTACTACCGCTTCTAATCCAACTACCACCACTACTACTACGACTATCCCCTAAAACTACTGTTCTTTAGCGAGTTCTGCTAAGGCTGAAAATATTGAAATGAGCTTCTTCTACTACCATGATGCTAGTGCTGTTAATACTAAGGATATGAAGGTGAAGATTTGAGAGAATGTTGAGGGGAAATTTGAATTAAATCAAAACACAATATGTGCATGCAGATTGTCAAAACGGCATATCTCAGGAATGGATTTGGGAATTAAGTTAGAACTTTCAGGGAATACGTGAGGGGGCCTGCTACTACTTCTATTTTATTGCAACTACTACTAACGCTAAGAGTACTAAAATGAAAACTTCAGGAAGTGTCGAGGGGGAAGTTCAACTGAACTGACACACA
>JAQQPU010000599.1:0-12078 GCA_029168905.1 Artemia sp. Kazakhstan ARC1039 | reverse complement strand
GGGGAAAACCATATGTAACAAGCCCTCTGATTGGCTGAGAAGGGGGATGTAACCGACTCGCTGATTGGCTGAGAAGGAAACACGTGATCTAACTGTTTCCGGGAAACTCATAACATTTGGCTCAAGCAACAACAACAAATACTATTTCTGGATCATAACATTCGCTGAGAGCGTGCCAAAAACACCTGGAGAAAGAGACCATGGAGAAAGAGGTCATTGACCCCATTAACCACGTGTTCTCCCTAGGGAGGCTATGCCCATATTTGGGGTGCAAAAAAGTTATAGGTGGCAGCAGGGGTGTTGCGTTGGAGTCAATAAGGCCCTTCTACTCTTAACTCCTGATTTAATACAAAACCAGCTGCTAACCTCATTTCTTACCTTAACCGCAGCAGTGTTATTCTCGTACATAGCATCACTTTAATCACTTTAATGTATTTGTCTGGTATACCATACAATGATAAAACCTTTACTAAAGCTCTTCTATCAACAGAATCGAACGCTTGCTCATAATCTATAAAACTGAGGACCAAAGGTGTTTGAAAACTCAGGCACTTCTCAATTATTAGCCTAAGAGGGAAAGTTTGGTCGACACATCCTTTACCTTTTCTAAAACCGCACTGTTCTTCTCTTAAAACTTTGTCTACGGCATCTCTCAGTCTAAAAAGTATCATATTACTTAGTAATTTGCTACCTACAGAGACCAGGCTAATGCCTCGATAATTACCACACTCAATTTTATCACCTTTCTTATAAAGTGGCTTAATTAAGGTTTTCCTAAAATCGTTAGGTACTTCCCATTTTTCAAAAATCGTATTCATAATCTTCAGTAAGTTATTTCTAACCTCAGAGCCACCATATTTAAGAAACTCATTTACCACCCTATCAGCGCCTGTAGCCTTATTATTTTTTAACATAAGTTAATATAGTACCAGTTGCAAGCACTGGCAGTTACAGTCGCAATTTGTTGGAGTTGGAAGTAGTCACTGTTGCAGTCGCAGTCACAACTTTTGACATTAGCAGCCGCAGTAGTTTTAGTAGTAGTAGCGATGAAAGTTTCAATTTAATACCCTTACCCGTTCCTAAAATATTGCAGACATGCGTTTTGATAATGTGGATGCAGATAGTATCATTTTATTTAGCTCACCATACCCCTCAACATTCCGCGAAATTTCGCCTCAATACCCTTAGTCTTTTCGGACGCACCCATTATCAAACATTCCCCCCTTTCCCAATGATAGATCTTTTATATTAAAATTGACAAATTGGATAATGTACAATCCTTGTCCCGGGGCTGTGGGAGCATTTGATTTCCAATCGATGGAGCCTCCTCCAAAATATATGCGACCGTCCTTTTATAAAAACCATATATGCCCCAGGGCAAAACTTTCAATCCTAGGTCTGGGCAGTGGGTGGTTGTGTATACCCCATAGGCATTGCTATATGAAATTTGGACTATTTAAAAAAAAATGGCTATCTCAAAATTTCGATCAGATGCATCTGAGCAAAAGAGGGCATGGGGGGCCTAGATGCCCTTTGATCACTTTTGACTCTTAAAAAGTGAACTAGAACTTTCAAGATTCAGTGTTCTCTGGTAAGCTGAATCTAATGGTTGGATTTTCATAAAGGTTCCTTGAATTTTAGGGGGTGTTTCCCCCTATTTCAAAAATCTCACAAATTTTCTCTGTCTCGTAACTTTTGATGGATAAAACTAAATGACTTTTGGCTCTCAAAAGCAAACTAGAACTTTCAATGTACAATTAAATGAGCCTCTTTCAAAGTTTACATGGCCACTCCACTCATAATAACCCTATGAGCCCCCGGGGCATAACTTACGACCCTTGCCCCTGGGTCCTGGGTTTTTTTTCAGCCCCGGAGGCAATGTTATGTGATCTTTGGACAATTTTGAACAAAAATGCAATATCAAAATTTTTGATTTGATGCATTTGGGGGAAAGAGGGCGTGGGAGGGCTGCTTACCCTCCGATCATTTTTGACTCTTAAAAGGGAACTACAATTTTCCATTTTCAATCAAATGAGCATGCTCCAAAGTTTATACAACAGGCCTTTCCTTAAAAACCTTATATGCCCTTGGGCATAACTTAAATCGTTGTCCTCAGGCCCTAGGGAGTTATGTCAACCCCTGAGGCATTGTTATATAATCTTTGGACTATTTTGAACAAAAATGCAATCTCAAAATTTTGATTGGATATATTTGGGGAAAAGAGGGTGAAGGTGGGGCTTGTTGCCTTTCGATCACTTTGACTTTTAAAAAAGGAACTAGAACTTTCAATTTCCAATCAAATGTGAATCTCCAAAGTTAGCCCCAAGAATCTTATATGCCCCCGTGGCATAACTTACAACACTTGCCTCCGGGCTCTAGGAGTTGACCCCGGAGTCTTGGTTAAATGGTCTTTGGACCATTTTGAACATAATGGCAATCTTAAAATTTTGATCGGGTGCATTTGGGGAAAAGAGGGTTTCTTAAAAACGGCACTAACACTTCCAGTTTTTTAGAGTTTCGTTTACTATTGAGCCGAGTCGCTCCTTATCTACTTCAGTTCGTTACAACGAACTGTTTCATAGAGTTTTCTTCACACAATAGAATGCTACCGATTTATTTTATTTCAGTTGGCCAAGCATGCGCTATTGATCTTTGAATTTCTCAGTTACTGTTTAAGGTCATTTTAGAAGACTAAGAAAATTCTTATTAAGTTTATTTAAAAAACCTCTTTTAATATTTTTTTTTGTAATTTTTAGGACATAGAATTAGAGCACCTGAAAAATGCTCACGAAAAACATATAAACAATATTAATGAAGATCACAGGAAAGAATTGAACCAGTTAGCCACGATAAGCAATAGTGATGGAGTACAGAAGAGGGTTGAAGAACTTGAAGATTATGCCAAAGAGCTGAAACAGCAGTTAGAGGAAAGTAATTGGCATGCAAGTCAACAAAAACTTCTGAAAGATCAAAGCACGACAGACAGTGGCAAGGTTTGTGTTTCTTTTAAGCGTATATTTGCCATTTATAAGCTTGAATCATTATGTTGAATTTGCGCCATTACTTCGTTTGCTAATCTACAAAAGCTCCTGCAAAAAAAAAAAAAAACAAAAAAAAAAACGGTAGATTTGTTTCCTCTAAGGAGGTGCTGTTTTGCAGTTGACTTGAGTCAATATGTCCAATTTCTATGCAGAATCAAATATGTCCAGGCTTCTACACAAAATGCGCATTTTCAGTGAGACGAAATATTTGGGCTCTAACCAAATATAATAACTAAGTCTGTTTTGCTTGCACCCTGATCGAACTCGACGCTTTAACAGTTTTTTCTTTTTTCATTCATTAATTTTCACACTTGTCGAATATTGATATTTTTCTTTATGTTTTGCGTTTTATACTGCGTTTGTTTTATCTTTTTGTCATGTTAACTTAATCATTAGTAATCTTTGTATCTTTATCCTTGGTTTCACCTTAAGCATTTTTCGTCTATCTTTCATATTTGGTATCCTGTGTTCCTGTTCTTAAGCTTCGGTGCTTCACTTGAACATAAAATTATATGCTTCCATTTTAAAATAAAATCTATTAAGATTTTAATAGGAAAGTAAATGTAAAACAGCAGAAAAATACCGAAGATTGGCATTTGTGGGAGTAGGAAAGAATTTAATTATTTTTTATAGAAAATCCGCAAATGACAAGTGCTACATAAAGAAAAGAGAAAAAAAAAGAATCTAAAAGGAAGGAATTCCTGAATTTCTGGCTTTTTTTCCTGAATTTTCCTGGCCTGAGAAAATTTCTGAATTTTCTCAAATGGTATGCATTACTTGGAAGTTACCAGGTTTTATTTTATTCTTGTCACTTTAAAGGTGACAAATAGATTGTCAACTAGGTGGTATTTATGAACATGTCTGTTTGAAATGGTCATGTGGTTGGAAGCCCGAAGAGAAGTAAAATATTATTTAAATTGGTTTTTAATTCTTTCATGGATCCAAATACTCAATATATGTTAGCCATGGTCCAGTTAGACAAAAGCAGTCATTGGCAGATTTATCATCGCCCTAAGAAGACGATATCTTTTTAAGTCATCCAACAATCATTACAAGAGAGAAAACGGCTAAAAGATGATATTTACGAGGGTCGCCTATTTTCTGCCATCTGGCGCACATCTCGGAGTACCATGTATTTTGCACAGTCTCGCCACGTATGGGGTAGTCTCCGCACTGCTTAGCACAGCTCTGCCACGTTAGGTACACTTTCTTTACGCGCCACCTCGTGAATGTAATGTATGAAAGTCGGTAATTACTTCTTAAAAGGGGATATAATTTATATGATTATATAATTACACACTTTTTTTGCTGTTATTCATTTTTTTATATTTGAAAAACGGAGTCGGATTAATTTAGCTTTGACATTTAACAATATCAAACCATAGGTAAGGCTAAAAAATGTCATGAATAAACCTTCCCTCACAAGAACTAATTCTCCAAATATCCAAAATAGTTGGGTGACTTCGTCTGCCCAGCATTGGCCGTGTTTGACTTCGACCCCGTCCTGCACGGATGAAAACGTCCCAGATGATGCCCCCCTACTAGGTGGAAAGACAAAGCCAACAAACTCCTTGCCAAAGCTCACCTCCCAGTAGAAAAAGTCGTGAGCCTGGTAAGCGATAGGTCAACCCGGAGGTGCCTGGTCTCATCGTTCTCTATGCTGTCCTGGCAAGAGCCGTAAGTCAGTGTTTTTGTTACAGGAACAAACAGCAAGTCTGTCTTCCAACCTTGCCGCAATCCCTGGGGATCAATCAATGGGCCTTCTATTGCCAAGCAGAACATCAATCTTCTGTGCTACCACCGGGTAAAATCAAATATAAATCACCTGAAAATGTCCAACTTGACGGTGAAAACAAAAAATATAAATAAAGAGATTTGCAATAAAAAAAAAGACAAAACTAAAATTTCATTGAAAAAAAAAAAAAAAATCAAAATTGACTTATCAACGTGAATTTAGAATTTTTTTTTCTTAAATAATCCTTTCTTGAAGGAGACAGAGAGGCCTTTCTTCAACAGGAAAATTTCTAGAGAGTATTTGGTATTAGATGCAGCAATTAACTGACTATGTCGATTTTTAATGTCTGTGCAGACTATATGCGTCGTATTAAATATGCCCTTAAAAAAAAACAAAAAAAAAACAAAAAACGAATAGGTAACACATTGTTTCTCATCCTTTCCCTCGTTAGTATTTAGAAAAACAATTTATTTTTAGGAAGAAGATGGCGGAGCGAGTGTTTTGTCACCTGAACCTTTGGAAAAGATAAAAGGAGTTAATAATCATCATATTAGGCTGGAAGCTATATTCCAAGATCGTAAGATATATTAAGTTATTTTTGCGACTAGATTTATGGTCTGGGAGTTCTGGTTAACTCTCCAACGTTCAAAAAGCCTAAAATCAACTTGGAAGTTGAAAATAAAACACTCAAGACCAACCGACTCTCTTTTCTTGGCCAACTCTCCTCCATTGCAGAAAACTTGGGAGTTAAGACTGAAAAATCTTTAGAATGATGAGAGGTTTCAAAGTTTCACAGGGTTTAACAGCGGCATTCACCAATAGGTCAACACTGATATCAAATTAGAATGGGGCTAATTAGTAGTTATTATAGTATAAGTTTTTTCTTTTAACATCTGATTGGCTATAAAGCGAAGACGAGTAAATATGAAAACCAAATTTAGGGATGAAAGATCCCTAAAAATCGATGCAAAAATAAGGGATTAAGATCCTCAGAGCCATTGGTGGTGGGTAGGGAGTCGAATCGATGTTTCAGTTGTAAGAAAAGGTATCAAGCCTGTTGCCTGACTTTATGACAGCTGGAATCGAACCCCGGCCCCTAATTGCAAAGCAGAGCATCAATCCTCTCTGCTGCCACAAGGCGCAATCAAGATTACTTCTCTAAATATTTATCTTGAATGTTGAGGCATTTGTCTTAACTCTTAACAAGTTTTGTAATACTCTCTTCACAGGATATTGCCGTCAGTGATTTAAGGTGAATTATAACGGTTTCAAATGGTTTAGGGCCAATAGAGTGTATTTTCTGTGCAGTTCATGCAGACGGTAAGAGCGAGTACTGCAAATTCTTGTTGTGAAATTTTTGACTCCTACGGGGAGCTGCTCAAAACAGAGTAAGAGGCATGCTTAGTTTTGGAGCTGTTTTGATATATGACAAGGACCTTTCCTTGCAATCTTCGTGTAAGTCATGGTTCCTTAAGCAATTTGAGATAAGATTTTATTATTCCAAAATATGAAAAAGTACAGCAAATTAGTGAGAAAAAAGAAATATATTGCCCCCCCCCCCCTCGCAAGGCTCTATGGTCGAGAATGCAGGGAGAAAGAAACAAATACAAAAAAAGCTAAAACAAACTAAAGACACTCTTACACTAACAAAGAAAATTAAAAGGGGTAACCTCGGACATCCATCCTATCGTTCAAACGTAGCACCGGACGACTTCTTTCTTTTCTGTGAATCGAAGAAGTGACTCGGGGGGCAATACTTCCAAAGTAACGAGGAGCTAAACGAAACAGTCACAATTCACTTCAAATCTTTGGCGGTGACATTTTATAAAGGGGGCATTACAAAGCTTTACCTCAACCGTCTGTGAGCCACCGTAGACCGTAAGTGACCATGTAGAGAAGTCATAGCCGAGTGGCTTGTACGCTAGACTCGAAATTCCGTGAGGACAGGGGTTCGAGTCTTTCGGTTCGAGGACAGCGATATTGGTTTGGATCGGGGGTCAGGCGCAAGATTCTGTAAGCTTAGCCAGAGTTGACCCAATTCTGACCTAGGGTTTCCTGGAGAAATCTGTGGAAGGTGAACAGGACCTATCTGAAAGCGCAGGATGGCTGACCCTCAGCCCCCCTTACACATCCTGGTTGAAGGGCCACGAAATGGAAATCAGCACCTCCGGTTTACTTTAGAGTCTAGTGCCACATCCTTTACTTTTTATCTACCATGTAGAGAAGTAGCCTTGATTGCATAATGGTTTTGATTATTTTTATTTTTGTTGTACCCTTTTTAACCTTTATAGATTAATTAAAAAAAAAATATTCTGTAGAAAAAGTGCTCAAAAAAAAAGTAAAGAGCTACATTACGCTCTAAGACGAGCAGAAATAAATTTGAGCAGTAATTCGAGCGTAAACGAACAGAAAACACTGTCAGTGAGTAAATGAAACCCAAAACGAATAGAAATTACAATAAATAATCAAGCCAAATTTAAAACGAAAAGAAACTACCACAAACAGGGACAGGGCTAACGCCTCCTATGTTTTTTAAAGACCAGAATGTCATTTACACTGTACTGAAAACAATTATATTTCGAGCTGCGTTTTTATTTGCCGGAACATTAACGAAAAAAAGTAAAGAAAATCATCATAATACCAACATTACTGAAAGAATTAACGAAGTGTAGATTGACAGTTTAATATATAATTTATATTCAGTTCTAAAAGTTCCAACAATTTTAGATTTATTAACGCCGTAAAAGAGAAAATGTTAAAAATATATTTTTAAGAGAAAATGTTAAAAATACATTTTTTGTTGTATTGCAGAAACCCTAAATGTTACATTGATTAAACTTGCAAATTATACATGGGATGACTGAGACATGACATGGAATAATTGAATAAATTTTTCTGCTTTTGCATGCCGGAAGTTTTAACTAATTTAAAGTTTTCATTAATGAAATTAGATTTCAAACGAAAAATAGATTAATTTGAAGTAGATAAAAGCAAAAGGTTAAAACCCGCTTTTGAATGATTTTTTTTTCAAAAGCTGTAAATTTGAATAGTCGAAAATTCGAAATAAACTTGAAAGGAATGAAAATTCCATAGTCAGTTCCGTTTTTCAAACTCGAAAATTTTCTGAAAAAATATATAACTTATGGTTGTAAAAAAAAAACAACTCTAATGTTGAATAAAAAAAAAATCTGTTAAACCTATGGTATAGCAGAAACCGTATTGGTACTATTGGCTAAACTAATTAACATGTAAATTAGCTGTAAAACGACTAAGACATAGAACTGTATAACTGAATATTTTTTTTTCTTTTATATGCTAGAGTTTATAACAAATTAAAGGTTTGAAGATATTGAAATAAAAATTAAATAAAGAAAATTAATAGGAAGTATATAAAAGCTAAAAGCTGAAATAGGTTTTGGGTGAATTTTCAGCAAAAGCTTTAGATTTGAATCTTCAAATATTTGAAAATTTTTTGTAAACTTGAAATGAATGATAATTTTATATTTTTTTCTATTTTATAAACTCAAAAATCTTTTCTGATTATAAACTTATAATTTATGGTTGTAAAAAAAAGAAAAAGTTGTTGCTGAATAAAACATAATAAATTAAAACCACATCTTATTGCTGAAATCCAGTAGGTTACGTCAATCAAACTTTTAAATTACATAAAATGATCAACACATGGAGTGGAATACTAGAATATTTTTTTTCTTTTTATGTGCTGGAGGTTATAACGAACTTGGGGTTTCTCAATAATGAAAATCAAATGAAGAAAATTAATAAGAAGTAGATAAAAAAAAGGCTAAAAATAGGTTTTGGATAAGTTTTTATTAAATGTTTAGTATTGACATTCAATAAACAAAAATTGGAAAATTCTTATAAATTTGAAATGAAAGAGAATTCCATAATCAGGTCCGTTTTAAAAACTAAAAGCTTTTCTAATAAAAAATATGTAGCTCCTGGTTGTAAAAACTCAAGCAAAAACTAACTGTTGAAAAAAAACAAAAAAAAAACAATTAGTATTTTTCTATTAAACTGTTCAAAAGTTAGTCCATGTTTATGTATCGATAATTGCAGATAATACTCCTTCTAAATTTGGGCCGAAATTTACATTTTTAATTTAATTACTGCTATTTTAATGTCGTCGACCGTTACACTATAGTTAGTCAATTGTGTTTACTCTTAAATCTCAAGCATTTAGAGCTACAAAGCCGAAAACAAATAATTTGGAATTTGCTTATTGCTGATAGCTAATAAAAGAATGAATTCAAAATTCTGACGAAATTTGTGTTATTTGTTCATTTTCCTTGGAATGTAATTTTTTTCCAATAACCTTATACTTTATTAAACATGCTAACGATCTTCTTGTAATTTAAATTTAAACAAAGAGTCTATTACAAAACTTATAGAAAGGTACGAAACTTTCTTTTCCTACTTTCATTTTTCTTCTTCTTTTTCATAACCTATATTTATTACGGTAAGCCTATTTGATCATTGAAAGGGATTTTGTTTTTGTTAAGCGTTCGTTTTATGCAGCTCTTCGAGCTCCCTGCTGGGAAAATGTTTAGTTCTCTATGTGTTTTAACTATTAGACTGCTATTTATTTTATTTTTTATTTGATTTAGTATGTTCTAATAAATTTTCTAAATGCTCTAAAAAATATGTTTAGTATTTGGCAATGAATGTTTCCAGTGAAGATATTACTTTTGAATTAATTTTAATAGCTTCAGTTGAATTTCTTTCTGATATCATTAAGTAGTAATCACCCCCCCCCCCCAAAAAAAAATGTAGGGGAAGGGTCTGAAAAATTTCAAGTGTCAAGTGTAACAATGTGTCAAGTGTCAAGTGTAACCTACAGTATACAATAGCATAATGCGTGGAGTAATACATAAAAAAGGAACAAATATAAAAGGAGGAAAGAAAAAAAAAACTGAATGAACCAATAAGGCTGTTATGCGGAGAAATAATAATGCAAGTTTTGCTTTTGAGCTTTCTGTACAGTGTACAGATAAGTGTAACAGTTATGTTCTGGGCAAAATTATCAAGGTCGAAAGGTGACCAAAAACTAACCAGTTATGTATTGCACAAGAAATGATGAAAAGAGGAAAATTTCCATTTTAAAGTCTACATTATACACCACTCAATGATGAAACGCTGAGTGTTTGTCTGTTCCTCCCGTCTTGACTGCCTTCTCTTGATTTTATTTTCTCGCGTTTTTGTGTAAGAAGCTTAAATTAAAAACGGACCTATACCGATATTCTTTCTGAAGTTTTAATATCACCTCAAAGATTCTTTCAATTATTATTTATGTTCAACCCACAGTATACAATAGCATAATGCTCGGAGTAACACATAAAAAAGGAACAAAGATAAAAGGAGGAAAGAAAAAAATAATCCTGAATGATCCAATAAGGCTGTTATGCGGAGAAATAATAATGCAAGTTGTGCTTTTGAGCTTTCTGTGCAGTGATTCTATTTTTACTTTAATAGTATAACTAATAGGTGATACCTAATACCTAATAGGAGAAATAATAATGCAAGTTGTGCTTTTGAGCTTTCTGTAAGGTATTTCTAGTTTTACTTTAATATTAGGAATAAGAAATTTTCAAATAAGAACCCGGTTTTTTGTCCAAGGCGGTAGAAACAACAAAAATCTACAATAAATTTACAAAAAAAACAGCAAAGAAACAAGAAACAACAAAAATTTATAAAAATCTAGAATAATTATGTATGTTATAACTATGTGTAAATATACCTAAAATATTGCAATGTACCGGTTCTGAAGGATTTTTAGCATAGATTGTTTTCCTGTGCAATGGTAAGCATCTGAATTACTGCAAATGGGACCTAGTTTTCAAATGAAATATTCTGGGATTAACTGATTGCCTTCACCGTGGAAAAAGATACTCTCTCACTAGTTATCTTCATCACGGGACTTTTAGGCGTAATGTAAGTCATAAACCTTTATCTGTCGATCGTATTGTAGAGCCACCCTAGCTGAGTGGATGGCACGGTGAACTTTCAATCCTGTGTCCTTCGGGGCGAGGGTTCAAATTTGGGTGTTCGTAGGTCTCTGCCAAATTATCTGTTGCTGGTCAGTTTTATTTCAAAAGCTGAAATTTCCCATACTTTGTTTTTCATCCTTTCTTGGTTTTCATCATTACGCCAGTGTGGATTCAGAACACATTTATAAACCTAAAATCATTTGTTTCAAAGCCTCAGAAGTCACCCACTCTGGTTGTGCGCGCAGCCCAATCTAACAAACAAGACTAAAATATTTTTTTTCCGGGAAACTGGTGCTCCTGAGCAGGTGTGTTTTAGGCTCAAACACGGAATTTCCTGTGCATTTTAACACTGTCTCCCCAATATTTTCATGAGCAGAGAGGAGGTCAAATTTTCAGCACAAGCGACGAGAGTATTTTCTTCTTGGTATACACATATGAAGATTATCAATCTGCTCTTTATTTGGTTTGGATGGATGTTATTGGCATGACTCTACAAGCTCAGTTGCCGTGAGCTTACGGTTAATTAAATTCCAATGAAATATCTGAATTTCAGATCATAAGCGAGATGAAAACGTCTGGTCTGCTGATAGTTTCAAAGTTCAAGATGATATTGTAATCTATACAACCGAAATACGTGCTAGCAAACCAAGCTCTGAATTCCCTTATAATTATCTAATTTCAAGATACTTGCATAGAGACAAACCGAGAGGGAGTTCTGGAAAACTTTAACCGACAACAGGAAATTCTAGAATACATTAGGAATTAACAAGGTCATCAGGAAGACGCAGAAAACAAATATATCATTATAAAACTTATTTAAAAGATAATCAAAATAAAAGATAATTAATATCCCTGCAGAAGCCATCTTGTAAACATTAGCTTGAAACTCCTTTAATTTCTTTAAAAAGGACAATTGCTGAAGTATTGCAAAAGAAAAATGTTTTTTCACTGGCCCTCGTTGTTTTCATTTAATATATATTAGATTTAACTAATAATTTGGAAAATCGTTTGAAGGGTAGAACATGAATATAGGTTATTTTTAAAGTTATGGTCTTGAAACATCTTGAGAATTCGAGAATATTCAAGATTTGTAATCAATCAATCAATCAATCAATCAATCAATCAATTTATTCAATTAATAAACACAACAAAATACACTTCAATATAAACTCCCCCGTAAGGCTCTATGGGCAGGAAAAAAACAGGGGAGAAACAAAAATGAAACAAATACAAGTATTTTCAATATAATGCATTGCATTTCAACCTTTCAAAGACTCAACACACACACACACACACA
>JAQQPU010000598.1:73563-105649 GCA_029168905.1 Artemia sp. Kazakhstan ARC1039 | reverse complement strand
AAACTGCACCTGCATACGCTATGAAAACTTATAAAGTCAAGGTTAAAGTCTAGAGCTTTTGACCGATTTCACTTTCAATATTTTACCCCCCCCCCCCCCTCTATATTATAATTCTATTGTTTTCATAAGTTTCCATTGAAGAACTGGTCTTGTTGTGACAGGGGGCTAGGACTTCAAATGTGTAGCTGCATTCGATGTATAAGACACGTCATGGTTATCAGTATTTTCTAAATTAAATGGAGAGGGGGGGGGGGATAGTTAAGGACCCAATATTTATAAGAACTTATAAAGTAAAAAGTCAGTCAAGGGATTTTCTTCCATCATCCCAGACAAACAAAAGGATTGTAATTAATTGATTTTGTGCCTATGAGGTTTATTTACTAGTAGACTATATTTACCACAAAACAAGGGATATCGTTTACTATTTTATCAAAAGTTTTAGATATTCTATTATTATACTATTTTTCATGTCTGTTTATCCTAGTTATTATTTATGTCATTATCTACTTACTTTATTTATACTGTTATCTAGTTTGTTGATTGTTAACTTCTTCTCTAAGATATCGTTTCCCGGGTTTTAACTTTTTTTTCTTTTATAATCCACATTTAGAATTTTATCTTCCTAATTAAAAAAAAGTATCTCGAATCTTCTTGCTAGTTTTGTGATTTTATCTGTCTCCATTTGTGATTTTATCAAGTCCCCATTTATGTTTATTTCTTCTTCAGTCACTTCTCAAAAGGACTCGGAAAACAAATAAAATTAACACATACCTAATTTACTTTCAACGCGGCTGGATTACTTAATCTTCTTAACCCTTGAGCACAAACGCGATGTAACCCCACCTCCAAACTTAAAGACTTTCATCTGATACGATAATAGGAAAACTGTTTGAATTAACTTTTTAATTTTATTTTCGTTCAATATTCACCTTTTATTAATCTTATATTTACAAGAATAATGTTGATTACCGTATTTACTTCTATTTCTGAAACAGTCTTCCTTGCCAACAGCATATCTTTACTGTAAAAAAACACCTCTTTACAGTTGTTAACATGTCTTTACAATTATTAAGAAACATCTCTTTATAGTAAAGCGATATAAAACTTTTTCTTCTTAATTACGAATTTTTCTCAATGGTAACACAAAGGTATTTACTCATGGCTCTGATACAAAAAAGAGAAAAAACAGGATATAAAAAATACAGGATACAAAAACAAACATGGTACAAAAAATTTCTAACAGGATTTTAGGTTTTGTCAAAGAAAAAACAACAAGAGTGAAAGATTTTGCCTATGGGGTATCATGTACAATTTTAATCCCATGATGATTTTGACAATTGGAACTTTTAACTCTATTCTCTAGTTAAAAGTAAAGTGGACTGCTTGATAAATAAGTTTCCCTTTCCTATTTATAATGTTTGATTGATCCTCTTTTTTCTACTCTTGAATTTATAAAAGTCCAATTTTTTTTCTTTTCTAAATGTTATTTGCCTAACTGTAACACTAAAATGGAAAAAGAGATAAAAAAAAATAATTTAGTTTGCCAGCTTTAAAGGCAAATTGAACTCAAAGGGTATATCTTACATTTCAGGAGTTAAAGAGAACTCAAAAGAGAGGTAAATCCTTGGAGAAACACTGTTTCTAGTTAAAAAAAAAATCCGTAAAAAAGAAAAAAATTAGTAGCTAACTTAATAATGTGGTTCCACTTTGGAATGCAGTACATCTTGAAATGGCATTTCCATGAATATGTTGAGTGTTCAGCCTAGCTTGTTTCTTCTTTTCCTCTGTTGATACGGGCTTCCAGACAAAGCTGAAATTTCTGGGCTTGTACAGTATATACAGTACATAAATGCTAACAAACAATTATAGAGCATGAGATATTGTGACCCGATCATGGCTGGCTTTCCCTATGTTTTACAAACTAAGCACACTGCTGTGCTTAGGCATGCAGATAAAAATTGTACTCGAGGGCTCGCTTTTAATTTTTTGAAAAAAAAAATTGCAGATACATCCTATGTTTTTTTTTTGCGCGATGAAATGAAAAAAAGTATAATTTTAGTTCTTTGTTATAGTACTTCGTTTATTATTTTGTAAATGATTAGAGCAAGATTTTTGTTAAATTTTGAGAGATTTTATTGTTTCGTGTTGATGTAATCTCTGTTAGGAGTAGTCATTTTTTAAGAAATTCTGTCTATATTCTAATAGATTGTCTACTTTATTTTTTCTAAGATTTTTACTAACATTCAGAGTTAATGTTTCTCTTCTTTTCTGTCTTTTTTCTTTTTTTGTTGGGACCAGTTTATAGCTGTACCTTTTTTTTTTAAATAAACATTGTTTCATGCACATGAATACCCTATCAGTTTTTTTTTATATCGTAGGCTAATAATCATACATGCGCGACATTTTTTAAAACAATTCACTTTGAAAATCCGGGTTGCAGCGGTAGCTAACAACCTAGTAGGAGACGATCACGTCCAATGCTAAGAAATATAATAACGCATAACTCCTAAAATTAGAGTCAGATCAAAACAAAACATATACTATTAGAACCGACTTGTCCGAAACCCCTATGTAGGAAACTTACCGTCCCTTGGCTTGAACAACAAGGGAAATATATTCACTTGAAAATCAAGAAAAGTGGCAGGTACTACGATATTCTGCATAAACGGTATCTTTTTTCTTTTTTTTTCTCTTTTCTTCTTTTCCACAGATAGCTTGTCGCTGGAACTTCGTAGAGAGTTTTTCAATAGCTCATTTTAAAGGAAATTACTAGATCTAGGGCCATTTGCAATTAAAAAAAAATATTTTTAAAATAGAATCAATTTTTCCACTAAAAACTCCGTTTTTATTTCCAATCTTGATGAATGCCAGCTATCCTAACCACTAGTTACAAGCACGTATGCTTACCATTATACCATCGGATACTTATGAAAAATAAGTTACATATAAGACATGATAATAAATGCGTTAATCCGGGTTGCAGCGGTTAAAGTAAAGAACGAATAGTAAATCCTATAATAACTGAATATTACTAGGAGACTAAAAGTTTGTAATAAAACCTTACTTTCCTAGAAACGAGTATCATCCATTTGTAATTAATAGCGAAAGTTGCCCTGGGTGGGGTTCAAACACAAGGCCTTAGGATCATAAGACCTAAACTGTACTAACTGAGCCACCAATGCTTGTGTATTATGAAAGAATATACACCTTGAGACAATAGCGAAAAAGAGCTACTTACATAAAGAACCGATACAGTTCATTACAAATGGAGCCTATGCTAGTTTTATCGGATATAGCTGAAAACCTAGTAAAGAACAAACCACGGCACGTAGTAACTAAAAGTAAAGATAATAAAATCATAATAAAATCATCACCCAGCTACCCTGGGTGAGGTTCGAACTCAAGACCTTGGGATTATAAAAGCCAAGCTCTATTGACTGAACCACCAATGCTTGTATATTATGAAAGAATATACATTTTGAGACAATATCGAAAAGGAATACTTACACAAAGTACCGATACAGTTCATTATAAATGGAGCCTATGCTAGTTTCATCGGATATAGCTAAAAACCCAGTAAAGAACAAACCACGGCACATAGTAACTGAAAGTTAAGATAGTAAAATCATCTTTTGAATGGACGTTAGCTGCCTGACTTTGAGGTTCGTCTGTTATTTAAATTATTATGTAAAGTGCAAAAATATTTATGGTGTCTGAGCAATAATATTAATTTTGTAATTCAATTAACATAAAACCCAGATCCAGTTACTATAGGCTAGAGTTCGTTTTTATTATAGTTTGTTTTTCAAACTAGCAGACTTTATAGTTTCCTATATAGAAATTTTGGACAAGGCGGTTCTAATAGTATACTTTGTGTTTCGATCTGACTCTATTTTTAGGAGTTATGGGTTATTGTATTTCTTTGTATTGGACGTGATCGTCTCTTACTAGGTTGCAAGCTACCTCTGCAACCCGGAAACCTTAAAGAATCAGGTTGCTAACGAAGTCCAATATAGACTAATGTTTGTTCTTCTAATGATCGTCTTTTAATATAAATCAGATCAAAATGAAGAAGCACCTCATTGGAATTACTATGGTCAAAAACCTTATGCAGGAGAATTACAGCCCCATCTTTCTTGAAGAACAAGGTAAATCACTTTGCACTGGAAGCACAGATGTGTCTCCTTTTCCCCCAGAGGTGTTTGTATCAAGCCCGTACTTT
Source organism: Artemia sp. Kazakhstan ARC1039 (assembly GCA_029168905.1). NCBI lineage: Eukaryota > Metazoa > Arthropoda > Branchiopoda > Anostraca > Artemiidae > Artemia > Artemia sp. Kazakhstan ARC1039. The sequence continues at coordinate 101,427 of JAQQPU010000598.1, read as the reverse complement.
TAGAATGTTGGGAGATAAGTTATTTGAAAGGACATTACCATATATAGAGCTGTTCTTAGCAACAAAAGAGATCGTGCCACAGAAAAGTGGTATTTTCTTTCATTTTGCGCTACAAAACAGCATCTTTTTTGCCAGTAATGATCAACATCCAGGATAATATAAATTCCAATTGAACAAATCGATCTTTCATAATGTATAAACGTGAACAGGAGGTATTGAGCCCCCTCCTCCTCCCATCTTGAAAAACGGACTGAGATCCGGATTTATTTATAAGAAGTCACCTGATAACAACGTAAACACAGAAGTGATTATTAAAGTTTTTGACAGATCTTCAGCAGACGATGACGTTTTTAAGTAATAAAAAAGATCTAGCCACAACAAAATGGCGTTTTAGCCACTCTAAGCCACAAAACGTTAATTTTTGTCCAAAGGTTCAAAATGCCACAAAATGTAAATTCTCAGATGGCCAATCTATTTTAAGCAGTTTACAATATGACGTGAATGCCGCATTAAGTTCCGTCTCTATTCATTTAAGCTGGTATGACATAAGCGCTGCAGCGACTTGCTAGGCTGTCGATCTGTCATCGCCAGACGATGGTCTTTTTAAGTAAAATAGTAAGACACGATCCTCAGTATGGTACCTTTCCCCAGATAAGCAACATTTCAAAGATGCTTGTATTATCTTATTTTTAGTCACTATGCGCTGTAGTTTTTTCTTTACTAGGTTTCATCTATATCCGTTGAAACTTGTATACACCCTATTTATTATGAAATATATCGATCCGTTATGTATATGGTGCTACACCATAGAGAATCAACTTTTCATAGAGACTTACTTTTGTTATAGTGTTTATATTAAACATTTCAGTTAGTATACGCTAGAGCTCATTCTTTATTATAACCGTATGACCCTTAGACTTTTGCGGAGCCTGACGTCATCACCGTCATCATCATTTTCATTGCTGCTGTCGTCATTTCTGTCATTGGGGATTATTATTGTCGTCGCTTTACTGAAATCCTTACTGTATTACTAGCAAGAAAAAGCCTATTACTTTTCCTTAATTGGAATAGTAAGAGACGACCTGGCTACTACCTACGATTATGACTTCATTGATCAATCATTAACATGAAATTATAATTTTTTTTAGTTACTATGGGCTGGAAGTTTGTTCTTTACTGTAATACGATTATTACGTCACTGATCAATCTTTTTTTGTAAAAATTGATTCTATTTTAAAAATAATTTGTTTTAATTACAAAACATTTTTAACCACATTAATTTCCTTTAAAATGAGCCGTTGAACAACTCTCGACGATGTTCCAGTGCCAAGCTATCTGTGGAAGAAAAAAAAATGCCATTTAGGCAGAATGCTGTAGTGGCTGCCACTTTTCTTGATTTTCAAGCCAAATTATTTCCCTTGCTGTTCAACCCAAGGGACAGAAAGTTTCCTATATACGGGTTTCGGACAAGGCGGTTCTAATGTGTACTTTTTGTTTTGATGTGACTCTTTTTTTTACGAGTTGCGGGTTTTTATATTTCTTAACATTGGACGTGATCGTCTCTTACTAGGTTGCTAGCTACCGCTGCAACCTGGATTAAAATCAAATGTTACCTTGTATGACGTCATATATACGACAAACCTCATTTTCTTTCCCTTCTTGCATCAGTTACTATGAGATAGACTTCGGTCCATTTTGTAATTCTTTAATGAAATGTTATAAAATATAAACCTGATTACAAACAGGAAAAAGCCTACGGATTTTTCTTCTTTGAAATAGTAAGAGACGAACCTGAAACAATCAAGTAGCTAACTTAGTTCAATATATGCGATGGTTTGTTATTCTAATGATCGTCTTTTAATGTAATATTATCTCCACTTTTAGTTACTATGTGCCGTAGTTTTTTATTTACTAGGTTTCAGATATTTCTGATAAAACTTACAAAGTCCCCATTTATAATGAACTATGTAGATCCTTTATGTAACCATATAGAAGTGCCTTTTACAATAACTTTGTATTCGTTCTTTATTATAATTAACGAATTTATTATCATGTGTTATATGTAACTTATTTTTCATAAGTCTCCGACGATACAATGGTAAGCATACGCGATTGTAACTAGTGGTTAGGATAGCTGGCATTCATCAAGATTGACCATAAAAAGGCAGTTTTTAGTGGAAAAATTGATTCTATTAAAAAAAAAAAATTAATTACAAATGGCACTAGATCTAGCAATCTCCTTTAAAATAAGCCAATGAACAACTCTCTACGATGTTCCAGTGCCAAGCTTTCTATGGAAAAGAAAAAAGAGAAAAAAGAAAAAGATGCCATTTATGCAGAATGTCGTAGTAGCTGCCACTTTTCTTGATTTTCCAGCCAATATATTTCCCTTGTTGTTCCAGCCAAGGGACGGTAAGTTTCCTATATAGGAGTTTCAGACAAGGTGGTTATAATGCTGTACTTTTTGTTTTGATCTGACTCAATTTTTAGGAGTTATGTGCTATTATATTCCTTAGCATTGGATGTGATTGTCTCTTACTTGGTTGCTAGCTACCGCTGCAACTCGGATAAAGGATTGATGTATTTCATTATGAATGGGGACTATTTAAGTTTTATCGAATATAGCTGAAACATAGTCAGGGTTGCAGTGGTATCTAGCAACCTAGCAATAGACGATCACGTCCCATGGCAAAATAACATACTAAAGGACAACACGGCCAATATTTAAACAAAGAAACAGCCTGAAACCCCCCAAAAAGTTTGTTGGATCGAATAAAAAAGTAAACCAGTGGAATTGCCTTGGCCGAAAACCCAGAACAAAGACCATGGCTTAGATTGAACTAAATATTTTTAAGTAGTTTTTCTGATGAAAGTAAAGAGCAGAGTTGAAACTTAGAAAGAAAAAATAATTGATTCCTAGGTCATGCCAAATATGTCTGCATAATTGATTCAAATAAAATGACTTGTGAAATTCATGTGACGACGTTCATCTAAACTGGAAAACTGGAGAGTTTCAGTTATTTTGTCCTACACATAGTAAATTAAAAAACGAAATAGAATATGGAAGTTCCACAGACGTCACAGTTTTCCCTTAGTCTATTTGACACGGGTTTCCAAGTAATTTGTTGGACATTTGGATTTTGCTGCGGTGATATCCATGTGATGACGTTCATCTAAACTGGAAAACAGGAGAGTTTTAGTTATTTTGTCCTACACATCGTAAATTCAAAACCGAAACAGTGGGAAAATATTTGATTTTAATGACTTTAACGGGATACATTTTTTTAAGAGGTTACTAGTTAATTTGATTTTTCGGAGCAAAAGGTTTTCTTATGTCCCTGCAAGCGACGTCGTTTTGTTAAGATTTTGATTATACCCAGTTTATTGGATAATTTATGAGTTTGAAAGAAATAAAGTCTATTAAAAGAAAATCTGGTATAAATTACAAACATTCCCACAAGCGTAAAAGACAAACAGCCAGGGTTAGTACTAGTAAGTGCAGTGGAAGCTTTTTCCAAAATCGGAATTGCTGCGACCTGAAATCCAATTCGGATATTTGGGATATTTGCAGAGAATGTCAAATAAAACAACCGAATGGCTTTGTTTGCAGATTCACTGGGTTTAGAAAGATAAAATATGTTAAATCCGGACGACTCTCTATTGCACGTTTCCCAAATATAAAAAAAGACCCCAAGCCAGATGATCTTTCACTGTGGTTGCCGAGTCCAAATGCTTCAATATTAGGCCTCAACACAGACTCTATTCAATTTATTCTAAGGAAAATAGGAGATGAATTTTGCAATTTCGCCCAAGCTGAAAAAGAAGCTGCCCGGCAGCAAAATCCAAATGCCCAACAAATTGCTTGGAAACCCGTGTCAAATGGACTAAGGGAAAACTGTGATGTCTGTGAAACTTCCATATTCAATTTCCACTGGACATGTACCAAATGCGGATTTATCGTCTGCACTGACTGCTACAGAGAAAACAATCAACATAGACTTAAAGAAGATAGAAAATCCTTAACTGATCGAGACTCTGGAGGCTGGTTTTCCTGTTCTAATCATGAGCCTCATTTAAAAAAGAGTCTTATGCCAACTCAGGTTATCCCTGGAAATGCGTTAGATAAGGTTTTAGAATACCTGCACTGTATGAGAGATCAATTACGTATTCCCCAGTTATGTTGCAGTCCAGAAGTAGCAAAGTGTGCATCGTCAATGGAGAACAATGATATTTCTCTGATTGATCAAAAAGCCTTAAGACTTCGAAGTGGTAGGCTATTAACATTTCCAGTTCCTTACTCAATGGAATGTGAAGGGGAGCTTCTTCGAATAGAACTCTACCGTTATTCAGAGAGTCAAGAGTTATTTCGAGAAAAGTGGACAAAAGGGAATCCGGTTGTTGTTGCTAATATCCATAGGAATTTAAATAGAAATTTATGGACGCCTCAGTCGTTTTCGAGGGAATTCGGCTCCAATAATTGCACTCTCATCAATTGCAAAACTGGAGATATAATTCAAATGGAACGTATGTCTCAATTCTGGGAAGGCTTTAATAAGTATTCCAAAAGGCTAAAGGATAGTAATAATCTACCTATCTTTCTGAAGTTGAAAGACTGGCCTGATAAACACGATTTTGCAGAGTTTTCACCCGGACGTTTTAAAGACTTCATGGAAGCTTTGCCGTTTGGGGATTATACCCATAGAGCTGGTAGATTTAACTTAATAGGAAGAATGCCCGGTTTTTTTAACACACCGGACTTGGGGCCCAAAATGTACGTTGCCTATGGTCACCCAGCTTTACGTGAAGTCGGGACAACCAATCTTCACATAGATATTTCAGATGCTGTTAACGTCATGGTTCATATATCTGTGCCAAAAGACACCCGAAAAGAAAACCTATTAGCTGAGTCTTTCAGCTGCCTAGACCGCGAGCATGTGGACTCAAAAATGATTCATCGAATAAGGGGTAACAAAACAGTTCCAGGGGCAATTTGGCATATTTATCATGCCAATGACGCCAACAAAATTCGAGATCTTTTAAACAAAGTTGCCATTGAAAATAACAAAATGATTGGCGAAAATCATGATCCCATACACGACCAAAGTAATTTTTTGGATTACAATCTAAGAGAACGTCTAAGAAAAGAATACAATGTCAAGGGCTACACTGTGGTCCAGTGTTTAGGAGACGCTATTTTCATACCTGCTGGCGCTCCTCATCAAGTGCGCAATTTGAACAGTTGCATCAAGGTGGCAGAAGATTTCGTGTCTCCCGAAAATGTAAGCAATTGCATGAAGCTCATGAAAGAATTTAGGAACCTCTCTCATTTGCATGTAAATCGTGAGGACAAACTTCAATTGAAAACTGTACTTTATCATGTAGTAAAAGACTGTATTAGTTTTTGCCAACAAAATCCAACTGTTATGGAAAATTGAGTTGTTCTCAAAGGCTTTGCTTTGTCTTGTAGACTAATAGTAAAAAACTAACTACAGGGCTTCAGGCAACGAAATCAGTCAAATACGGCACCATACTCCAGAGAAGCAACTTTTGTTCCGTTTCACAATCATACATATAATGTACTATAATCCAATCACTTTCGACTTCAAATTCTATCACATTATATGACTCAGTTCTGTTGGTAAATTTCGAAAAGAGCAAGTTAATTTTCTTTTTAAAAGAACTGGAAATATTTGTTTAGTGGCTCTTCTGATATAATGCTTTGCTTCGCTCAGACCTTAATGCAGTAATAGACCCTAATTGTCACTTGGATCTTATTTTGTCCTTTTGATTATAATGTTGTCCATTTAAAAATTTCTTATTTAAAACGTAGTTTCACTTTGGCCTTAATGTAGCAAAAATCAAACCTAAATTTGACGTTGTGAATCACGTAATCATGCATAAGATTGTTTGTTTCGATGTTTTAGTTACTATGGGCTAGAGTTCGTTCTATAAATAAAACATTGACATGCAAATTTTTGCAAATATTTGTTACATATAAATATAAATATTTGTTACATTAACATGCCAATTTTTGCCAATATTTATTACATTTTAATGTCTGGTTACTAACGCGAAAGTAAATGTTTTTTTCTTGTTTACTTTTTCAGTTTTAATTTATTTAAATCACAGAAATTATAGACTGCATAATAATTGGGGAGCAAAACGTACCCCAACGTGAATACACCCTTAAAACTGGTCGATCTTTACAAGGCCCTTACTCTCTCGTAACATAAGTTATGACATGTGGTACTGATTATCTTTTACATGGACTACCTCTGCTCATTTTTACAGCTTAGAAAAGGGGACTTGTAATTAAAATTGTTCATCTGCCAGGGATTGAACCCGGCCTTAGAAACTCACTACAGGGCCGATGCAAAGACCTTAGTAGTCAAGAAGCGTCGTTCATCCGACACAAATACAATTTTTTATCTGAATGAGTTTTCTAATTGTCTCTGCCAGCTCCTTTGCTACAATCATTTATGTGGGAAAGGCAACACTAAGAAAATTCTGGGGGGGGGGGAGGTTGAAGTCATAAAAATGGGAATCCCCATTGTTTTCCAGCTTTTCCAACAATGGTTTTTCAGTTTTTCCAACAATGGTTTTCCAGTTTTCAAGGGGCTGGGCCTCAGACCGATATTGAGCAGGAGATAATGCCTGCTACTCATTCACCTCAATTTGGGCATCCAAACTGAGGCTTCTATTTTACACTAAAAAATCTTTATGCAATAAAAATGAAAACCATACTCCCTCCTTGCCCATTCTAAGCGCATATTCATGAATGTACTCTTAAGTGAGTGGTTACTCAAAGTAAAGGGGCATTGAGTGGTTACTTGAGTTCAGACTGAATTGAACAGCATTTTAGAAGGGTTAAAATAATTAGGCCTTAAATATGCCTTGAGAGCTCGCTCTCATCAGAATTTGAAGGATCTGCTAATCCCTTACCGCAAAAAATGGTTTATTCCTATACCAGTGTTCCTCAGACTTTTTTTTTGCCACGGTCCAGTACCAGGCTTTAAAGTTTATTGCGACTCATTTTATGTAATTTAAAATAATTAGCCTGCATGAAAAAAAGCTAATAGCATGGGAGTTTTTACTTTGCGGCCTTGCAAAATGTCTTAATTGGTTGGACCTCGGTTGTGTCCCGTACTTTGGGAAACGCTGCACTATGGGATACCGAACATAAACGAAAAAGTCTGAAACGTATCAACTCACTCAAATATAGTAACACAAACAATTAGATTCTTCTTTTTTTAATTTCAATTTGGATATTATCTTGGTTGTAACAGTAACTTGCATAGTTAAGATGTAGGCTAAACTTACTAGTAATTTTTAACTGCGAATGCAAAACTGTGAAAATTTCCCCAAAGATCCTAAAGTCCTTAAAAACGAGGGGAATGTCTCAATAGAAAGAACTAAAGTGGAAACTTTACAGTTGAATCAGTGGCGGATCCAGGGGAGGGGCAAGGGGGCGCCCCCTAACGTCGTCTAAAGTAGTGTAATTTACTTAATTAACGCAAGTTTGCGTTAATTAAACTTGCTCCTAACGCAAGTTTATCGGATCAACCTATTTTACCCCCCCCCCCCCCCAAAAAAAAAATTCCTGGATCCGCCCTTGAGTTGAATACCAATAATATACCTAAACCAAAACTATGAGTGAGCAAACCATTTAGCTGCAACCTAGTAAAGAACAAACCACAGCCCAAAGTAGACGGAAGTTTAAAATGCGTTTAAAAAAACGTCTAGTGTTGAAAAGTTGCTATTTGTTGCTGGTTCAGAAATGGTAGCTATTATTTCGATTAGTCTTAATAGTAAAATGTTACTTTGAAAATAAATTTTCATATATTTTGAAATAGAGCTTGAAACCCCTCGAAAATGGTATAGGAATGAAACAAAAAGTACAAAATTGTCGAAAAGACCATGCAGGAAATATACACACACTCACCCCCCCCCCTTACCTTGACCAACAAGGAAAATCACTTTTATGCACCGGTAGCTCTTTTTCTTCTTTTTCTTTTCCTCGAAGGGCTGGACAGGCACAGCTGGGTTCTTCTTCCTCACTGTCGAAATAGCATAGAGAAACGAGAGTGATATAGCAGGAAATTTTTAGAATCGGATATCATGGACACTGATCAACATCTTAGCCACTTCATCTATGAAGAAAGAAAAATAGGAAAGCCCATATGGCAAAGTAGAAAAAAAAAATCGTCGTAGCAGTGATGGTGGTGAAAAACAGCAATGCTCATTTGTCAAATTAGTACCAAAAAGAAGAAGAAATGCCTACCAAAACTTTGCTTCTGTTTTTTTTTCTTCTTTTTTTATTCTGCGCTGATTTTTGCATATGGGTCAAGTTTTGAACATCTTTTTCTGTCCTTAAGTCACGAGTTTGAGTTGATGAAATTCGATGAAGCAAGATCTGGAGACACCAAAAATAATACAGACTTAGGCGTATTTATTCAGTTTGTCAAAGTGGCACGATGATAGCATTCTGCCACTTTGACAAACTGAAATAGAACAACACGGCATACCCCTTGTAAAATCGATCAGATTTTATAACATTCAACTCATTTTCTTTCTTAAAAACTCCCTAATATTTCAGTAAAACTACGCTACTGAAAATGATGGGAACGTGAGCATAGTTCACATGAGTATTGCACAGGGTTTAAAACCGTGAGTATAGCCCTGCTCAAAGACTAACGGAAGCTGGTAGAGAAGTCGAATTTTTCTCTTAGAAAACAGCCAACGTCTTCAAGTGCAACTCAGTAAAACAGTAAGGTAAATACTAAGAATATGAGTGTAAATATGAGCAATACTAATTGTCTTATAAATAAATAACATTTTCTTTAGATTGGGAAGAACTTCTTTGGATGAAGCTGAAGGAAATAAATTTTGCCAATAGGGCAGAAGTAGTATGGGTTAGACCCCGGCGCCACGCCGATGAGGGAAGACCGGTGGCGGCGGGGCCAAAAACAGCACGCCGCAGCGCGCCGCCGGTAAGATGTCGGCAGCTCGCCACCGGCGCGATCAATGTTGACTCCAAACATTAATGTTTTCATCAGTCTTTCTCAAATCACAGCTCAAACTTACAACAGATTCGAGCCTATTCATGAGTTCAAAAATTCACAAGTCGCTGGCTGGAAACTGGTCTTCTTCGTTATTCATTAAGAGAAGTAGAAATCTGGTAGAAACGAAATGGCTGTGGCGTTTCAGAACCCTTATATAATACGAGTAGTTGAAGTATCTATTAGCTATGTATTCTTAGCATAAATAATTATCAAAATTAGTAGTTTTTTCATCGAGCAATGCTGCATACAAAACTTCAAATACCGTATCACAAAATTCGTCAGTTATCTGGGTAAAAGCTTTGAATATAACTTTGAACTTAGAAGCTTAATTTTTTCATAATGCCCTTTGCCTATATTTGTTCTGTCACCTTTAAAAAAGTTGAAATGGGCGACTTTGATATTGATTGTTTTTTTTTGCTCTTTTGGATTCCTAAAGAGCCTTCTTGTATTAAAAACTGATTTTTAATAACAATTAAAAAAAAAAATGCATTTTAAAGTTCTTTTTTGGCTTCTTTATAGAATATATGTCATGTAGGCTAAGGCTGAACTGCTGCTTTTTTATTGCTTTTAGCTGCTCTTTTGGATATTATTCATTTTTCTTTTGGGGATTCAATCCAAATTATAAACTGGTAAATACCTAATATCAGTCAAATTATAAACTCCATCTAAAAGGAGTAAATTTATCAAATTGAAAAAATACATGATGAACACTTCACATGAGAACACTTCAATTACAATTAAACAAAAAACACTTAATGGTTTATTCGGTATGAACAAAAATGAAGTGCCAGCTATTTTCTTAGGTAAAAAATGAAAAGCTCATCCGTTTTAAATGTAATTAAATGAAATAATATGCAGACTGAAGTAGCTCCAGGAAGATGTTGAGATTTTCATCCTAGTTCGTCACTTTTAATCCAAGAAAAATGTTAGGACACTTAGTATCAGTTATTGAGTTTAAGCTTTGATTTCCAAATGCTCACAAAAATTACCAAATTTAAGAAAGTCGCAATAATAAGTCACCTGTGGCGAAAATACTCAAAGACTCCTCTTTGATCCCCACCCAGGCTCAAAGCTTCTGCTATGGTCATATCCATGAAATTTTCCAAAGAGTTTCTTTTTAAAATAGCTTGCAAGCGTAGTTAGGGGTATTTAGCCTTTTTTGCTTTTCTTCAAAGCTTTGAAAAAAGTGTTATAATATTCCAAATGTTACATTTGTTATATTTGTGCATATTTTTGGTAATCATTTGTGGGGTGATCACATTTTTTTAACCACTGTAGATACGTAAGAACGTTGCAACATCTTGTACCCTGTGGTCATGAGACTGTCAAAGACTCCTCCTTGAACCTCCCAAATTGAAAACTTTTATTATGACTTGGCCTTTTAATGTAACTTGGGCACTAGACCAAGGGCGCCATTGTCACTCGAGTGCAACGTTAGGTGGGGATGTCGATATCGCTTTCGTCACACCAATTTGTTTTTGTATGAATCTGCCTGGTACTTATGAATGAATGTTTTCAAAGTAAACCCGTTTCATCAATAAGAAAAAAACGGGTCGTACGCATATGTCCCTTTCCCTTTGGACGATAAAACCATGCGAGTGCTGTATCAAGCATAAATCACGAAAATCTTGTTAAATCTTGTTAAATTTTGTCAACTTTTCAACTTTTTGGCATCCCTGCTTTCCATAAAAAAAAACAAGGTACTATCACTTAAATATAATAACTCCCTATGCCCCACCTCTGGATACCATCTTGATGGGATACCGTCTCTGCTTTAAATAAAAAAAAATAACTGATTGGCACTCCTGCTTTAAAAAAAAACCAAGGTATTATCATTTAAATATGATAGCTCACTACCCCCCCCCTCTGGATACCACCTTTATAGGATGCCGTCTCTGCTTTAAATTAAAAAAAAATTAACTTTTTGGGACCCCTTCTTTCAATAAAAAAAATTCGAGACATTGTCATTTAAATGTAATACCTCCCTACCCCCCCTTTCTGGATACCACCTTGATAGGATACCGTCTCAGCTTTCATTAGAAAAATAATTTACTTAATAATTAACTAGGTCATTATATGGTTCAAACAAACACGCAAATTAACGTTAAACAGCTTAGTGTTCCTCAAAAAAAAATTGAGGGTATGAGTAAAGGGGTTCAAAGACAACAACAAAAATGTCGTAATTATTCAGATATACCTCAAATTATTGGAAAACTGAGTCATAGATTCTCTGTGGCATACAATCAGATCCAAAGAATGTAATTAAAAGGGAGCGCACACAAAAGCCAAATTAGGCCAGTAGGCTATGAGAAATCGCAAAATACCCAAGACAATGAACAAGTCCTAATGGGGGGTCCTAGGTCTATCAAAATATTTCAATGGTTTCCCAGGGAATTTGATATCATTTTCTTCTTTCTCCACTTTAAATAAAAAAATAATTATCTTTTTGGCATTCCTGCTTCCAATGAAAAAAATGACGTATTATTATTTAAAAATGATATCCCCCCCCTATAGGCAGTAATTTGCAATTTATTTATGAATCATATTTTTGGGGTAGCTTCCGGTTCAATCTTTAATTCCCCAACCTTGTACATAGCTTACTGTATAGCTAAATTTTGCCTCAATAGAAGGTTTTTTTTTTGGGGGGGGGGGACGGGAGGTAAAAAAGTTTCAGAAAGAAGATTGTATTTTCTATCCGCCGTTCAACAATTGAGTATTAAACATTATAAAAATCTTATCTAAAAACAGCAAAAAAAAGTCTGCAAACTTACTATTCAGCTGTAGAAACAAACTGTCGCCTGTCAATTTCAAAATCCAACTGAAGGATGAAGCTGTATAGTAGTGAATGCGTTCTGTAATTCTATTCAACTTGAAACTAAAATTCTTGACTACGAATGATGTAAGAAATAACGATTGGGACACTGCATTCGAAATAATTTAAACTCATTTCATACAGACGATACTTGTTTTTGTCAACATATGAATAACTGTGTATATTGCAATATTTGCAATTGCATATTGCATCTGTCTGGTTTTTATGCAAAGTAACAAAAGAGACGAAAATAAATGAACAAGAGAGTAGTGAAGAACTGGTATGCAAAGGTATGGTATGCAAAGTAATATTTGGCAGAGAAAGTCACTGGTGATAAATCGCTAGGTATGGCACCATGATTGCGTGATTTTCGGAAAACCAAATTTTTTTTTCGGGGTGACGCATAGATTTTCTGGGAAATACCCGAAAATTCAGGGATAGTGCAAGCTCTGCTTGATTTCCAATCAGGAAAATCGAAATACTAAACCACACGAGAAGGAAAAGCTCCGACTTTGCGGTTGACGCAATAAAGAATTTCCGAAAAATTAATTTGAAGTCGAACGAACGCCGCCGCCTCTGCCGGCGGTGGCGCGCCTGCGTCGCGCCGGTGGCGTTACGACACTTCGGCGGCGTTCGACCGGGCCTCTTGTCGGCGGCGTTCGGTCGATCCGCCGGCGTAGCGCCGGGGTCTAGTATAGGTGTATGCACCCCGAGAAGGCCCATAGGGCATTACTTTAAGCAGGCCTATATCCCACCATACAAGCGGCCCTACATTCCAAGCGGTGGCCATATCCAATGTGCTATTGGAGTTGCTAGCCCCCATATCCTCTCTCTGATTTTAACTGGAGCCATACAAGTTTCCTGGAAACAATTATTCTCAACGAAAGAATGCTATTACTTTAAGCGCCCACCTAGGACATCATTACGGGAGGCCTCTTATCTGACCGTCACGGATGATAAAGATTCGCGTAAAGCGTTTCTGTACCAATGCCAATGATTTCAGAGCGGGCCTATTGTTCACATGATCCTTGATAGAAAAATTCCTGTTTCGTTTGTCAAGTATTTTGTTCAATATTTGAAGCGAATTTGAAGTGACAAGATATCTAACAAATGTAGTTTTGTTTTGGATTCTCATAGTCAAAGTCATAGATGACGTTATTGCTAACTATATTTATAGATGGTGTCATGTTTTCTTTCCCAACGATAAATTTTTTTAGCTTCTAAGCATTTTTTCATTGATTTTACGAAATTTATATCTGAGGTGTTAATTGAACGTGAGACCCACGATCTCCTATGGTAAAAGAACGACACGTCACTCTACTGAGCCAACAAGTCATTAATGAAATTATCTTCTAAGAAATACATTCTAAAGTGATCAGTGTATTATTTTCCGGGACGTAGGCTAACTGGTATTAAGCGTCACGACATCGTAACAAGGTATTTGCGCAATCGATTTCTCAATTGTATATATGGTACCTGTTATCAGTGATCAGTTTCCAAGCTCCTTTTTTAGCATCATCCCGAAAATGTGCATACACGGTGATTTGAGATGCATACCTGACAGAAACGTCCTTTTGATGGTTAATGAAACATGTTTCGATCTCCAAAAATTGTAATTTGTCCGATCACACCCATTGAATTTATAATGAAACTATGTTATATGTGTTTCCATATCATATATCATCTTTGGTTTTAAAAAACAACCCTCCCTACTACCCACTCTTGAGATTTTGAATTCAATCCGTGAAATATTTTTGAAATTGGACCTTCGGGGGACGGTAAAGAGACATACGAAAACTAAAAAGTCATAAAAACTGCCTACGGGTAGTTTGAGAGCTTAGCCCATGAGGCGAATCTTAATCATTTTTGATTCTGAAACTTTGTTTTGACATAGATTTTTTTCCACTTTTTTTTCCACGTCTTAAAATCACATTAAATATACTTTTAGCCAAAAAGCAACCTGTGATATTTTAAAATTAAAAAATGAGAATGATATAAATATGTCTAAACTATAAATATAGTTTTTCTATTAGGAAAATAATGTTTGTAGTAACTTTTCTTTTTTTGGACTGAATTTTTTTGGACTTGGAATTTTTTCATGCGGCTGTACCAGTGGTACTCTATGGCTGCTCATCGACACTACATAGTTTAGTTTATATTTTTAATCAGTATTTTTGTACATTGGAAAGATTTTAGTTTTAGACTGATTTTTTTTAACTTTTTTCATGTATTAAAGATGGTGCATAATCTTTGGTGAACATAGTTTTTGGATTTTTCTTATGCGGCCGCCCCACTGGTACTCTATGGTTGGTCATCGACACTACCTAGTTTATTATATGTTTTCAATCAGCATTTTTTTTGTACATTGAAAAGGATAAACACTTGCATCATATTAAAACAAAAGTGAAGATGAAATATTCCAAGAAAACGTGTGCACAGGATAAAGTTATTAATGTGTTCAATGCTGACAAGGATAAATATTTGAACTATAAGACAAGTATGGAGATGATATTGAAAATGTATGCGTGCATTGTCATGACAGTGAGAGATTAAATTCCTTTGGAGTATCGAAAAAATTCAACTGCGTTGATGGTGGATATGCGAGTTACATTTCCAGAGAAGCTAGTGCTCAAAGATAATGTAAGTCTGAAACTAATAGTTGACGAGAAGGGCCAACTTCTTGCCTATTGTTCTGGTAACACATTAGCCGTTGATACATCCTATCTTTATCTTTCCGGTATTTGCATTCAAATGAAAGTAAAGGAGAAAAGAAAGGCATTGCGCTGCACTAGTGTAATAATACATATCATGTCTATGTGCCGAAACTGCAAACTATGTAAAAATAATGTGGTAATAGACAGTGAAATCGAAAGTAAAATAAAAAACGCATTGACAGAAAGCCTAAGAACGGGGCTCTAAAGATGAATTAATGAAAAACAAAGCACCTACAAACACAACTACTATCATCGATGGCATACCAACCGATACGGTCAATGAGCTCAATAATACCAATGATGAAATGTGTGATGGTTGTGACTGAATCCATGCCAAAACTCATGTATGATTCAAAAAATGGAAAAGTGACATGTCAAGAGAAAATATAATGAAGTATTTTATGGTATAACCTCCAAGCATTCATTTTTTATGATACATAAAATTATTTCAATAAGATATTTTATACATTACTTTGTCATATCTCCATTAATTTTAGGATATGGTAGCAAGTCTAATGTTTAGAAGGTTTATTAATATCACCATGGAAATAAATGACAATTCTAAAGAAAGCAAAGCATCGGTAAATGTTGCTAGCGTCACCGACAGTTTACCATCGGATGCAGTCAATGAACCAAATTAACAAATGGTTCTGTGAAGTGAATATTCTTGGAAGGGTGCCAAATAAGACGATGCTTGGTTGTTTTTTTTTGTTCGTGGCATCAAATACTTTGCTCAACTCCTTACTACTGACATCTATTAAATTACAGTGGTAGAAGGTGGCAATTTTGTTTTCCTGTCCACGTACTACCATTTTTTTTTCATTAAAGTTATTGATGGTATCACAAGTGGTTTTCACTTAGATTACATGATATTAACTGATTTTGAGTTAGGTTCGTTTGGGTTCAGTAAGTGTGACCACCATATAAGCGGTGCCCAACATTCCTATGACAACGAGCAGATTTTATAAGAGAATGACCGTCCAAATTATTGCATGCAGTTTAAAAGGGCCCATCTGATTTTACCTTACTTTAGTGACGATAAGTATTTACCTTTATTTTTCAGTGAAATGTGCCTTTAAATACGAGCGTTCAGGCACAGATTACCCATCACGTGATCATTGATAGAAGAATTCCAGTGTCGCTTGTGAAGTATTTAGTTCAATATTTGAAGTGAAATTGAAGTGACAAAGTATGTAATAAACGTAGTTTTGTTATGGATTCTAATAAACAATTGGTAGAGATCATTTCTTGCTCTAATGGTATCGAGTCGATTATTGATTATTGATAATTGATTATGACTATAACCAGCCAGGTATCATTTTTTTTTAAATGTAATGGTCATAAGCACATCCTTACTGGATTAAGTTCAAGAACAAGGTTTAACGGCGATTCCTCCAATGCTGCCGACTACATAGTTAAACCCATAGATGGCGTTAATGTTAACTATAGTTATAGATAGTGACATATTTTCTTTTCTAACGATACACTTTTTAGTTTCTAAGCAGTTTTCCATTGATTTTATGAAATTTACGTCTGAGGTATGAATCAAACCTGAGATGTATGTTCACCTATAGTAAAAGAACAAAAATGTTAATCGACTGAGCCAACAAGTCATTAATGAAATTATCTTCTTAGAAATATATTCTAAGACAATCAATGTATTGTTTCCGGGACGTTGGTAAACCAAAGCAAAAATAATTATTACAAAACAAAAATACATCCTAGACAATCACAAATTCTTCTTATAAAATACAAAATATATACTACGAAACAAAAATACTTCATACAAAACAAAAATCAAACCTAAAAAGTCAGAGATTGTTCTTACAATGTATAAAATATTTCTTACAAAAAAAAACACTTCTTAAAAGCAAAAAACTAATTCTTACAAAACAAAAATACATCCTAAGAAATCGAAAATTCTCATTACAAAATACAAAATATTTCTTACTAAACAAAAATAATGCTTACAAAACGGAAATATATCCTACACAATCACAAGCTTTTCTTATAAAATACAAAATACATGTTACAAAACAAAAAAATACTTCTTACAAAACAAAACAAAATAATTCTTACAAAAAAATGCATCCTAAGAGATCACAAATTCGTCTTACAAAATAGAAAATAATTCTTACAAAACAAAATAATTCTTACAAAACGAAAATACATCCAAAACAATCACAAACTGTTCTTACAAAATACAAAATACTTGTCACAAAACATAAAATAATTCTTACAAAATACAAAAAATAATTCATACCGAACAAAAAAAACATCCTAAAAAATCAGAGATTTTTGTACAAAATACAAAAATAATTTATACAAAACAAAAAATGCTTCTTACAAAGCAAAAATTTAATTCTTACAAAACAAAAATATATTCTAAGAAATCACAAATTCTAATCACAAAATACAGAATACTTATTACGAAACAAAAAATAATTCTTAAATAACGAAAATACATCCTAGTCAATCACAAACTATTTTTAAAAAATACAAAATACGTTTAAAAAAAATTCTTACAGAACAAAAACATATCCTAAAAATCAGAGGTTGTTCTTAAAAAATATAAAATACTTCTTACAAAACGAAAAATGCCTCTTTCAAAACAAAACAATTCATACAAAACAAAAATGCATCCTAAGAGATCACAAATTCTTCTTACAAAATACAAAATACTTCATACAAAACAAAAAAAATCTTACAAAACAAAAATGCATCTAAAAAGATCACAAATTCATCTTACAAAATACAAATACTACTTATAAAACAAGAAAATACTTCTTACAAAGAAAACATAATTCTTACAAAACAAAAATGCATCCTAAAAAATCACAAATTCTTATTACAAAGTACTAATTACTTCTTACCAAACAAAAACTAATTCTTCCAAAACAAAATGCATCCTAAACAGTCACAAACTATACTTACAAAACACAAAACAAGTGTTACAAAACTAAAAAAACAATTCTTACAAAACAAAATATATCCTAAAAATTCAGAGATTGTTCTTACAAAATACTTCTTACAGAACAAAAAATACTTCTACAAAATACTACTACTACTACTACTACTAAAAAATCACCGCAGAAAGCCGCCTGAGGCCAACACAGCTACGCACTCTCCTCCTGAATCTCAATCTATTCAAACCCTACCTTTTTACAGCCTCCCAGGAAGTTCCCATTTACTCTAAACCTTTCTTTATAACGTTCTCCCAACCCAGACGAAGACGACCTGCTTTCCGTTTAGCCCTAGACGGTTGGCCGAAAAGGAATCTTTGGCAATCTGTCATCCTTCATCCGCACAACGTGCCCTAGCCACCTCAAACTGTCTTTCATTATAGCCCTAGAAAGCGATATTGAACCATATTTTTCGTACAGCCTACTGTTTGAAATACCGTCAGTCAGCCGGGTACCCAGAACAATCCGTAAGCAATTTCTCTGGAAAGCATCTAGCAAATCTTCATCCGCTTTTCAGAGAACAGATGCTTCAGAGCCATATTTGCCCACTGTCATCACTGTATTGGTCAAATAATGTTCTAATCTTGGTTTGTAGAATTTTCTTCCTATTCTTCCAAACTTTTTTAACTGTGAAAAAACACCATGAGCCTTGGCTATTCTACTTTTAACATCTTCACTGCTCCTACCGTCTTTACTAATAATACTACCAAGGTAAGTGAAGCTGCCCACCTGATCAATCTTTTCGTTACCCAGCATCACCTTTTCATCTTTACATATTCCTAGCCTTAGAGATTTAGGCTTCTTAATATTAATTTTCAAACCTATTCTATCACCTTGAACTCGCAAAACCTCTAAAAGTTCATTAATTTTGCTCACTTTTTCATCCAGGATGCTTAAATCATCAGCATAATCTAAGTCCAGGAGACTTTTTCCTCCCCATTTGATTCCGTGGTCTCCCATTGCTTTTTCTGTGCTCCTGAGGACAAAACTCATCATAATGATCAATATAAAGGGGGATAGAACAAAACCCTGCTTAACTCCTGATTTAATAAAAAACAGCTGCTAACCTCATTTCCTACCTTAACCGCAGCAGTGTTATTTGTTCATTGAATAGAGTTAGATACAAATAGCAGAGAGAGAAAATGAAACATAGATTATGTATCAGTTTATAACACCTTTCAGAGCCTTTCTCTGTGGGCCATCAATGAGTGGAAAAACAACACTTTTGATGATAATAATTCAGAATCGAGGTGAAATGTTGACAGCAGGAGATCATCAAACTACCATAAAAAATATATACTATTGCTATAGTGTTTGGCAACAATTATATGCTAGAATAAGGACTATTGAGCCTCAAATTAAATTTATCAAGGGATTGGATGTTGTGTTCAATTCAATTGAACCAAATTCTTGGCTTATTATTGACGATTTAGCCGAATCAATAGAGCAATGGTCTGAGGAAATGATCCAATTGTTCACAGTACGTTCCCATCATGAAAAAATTTCCGTCACCATTGTTCTACACAATCTCTTTCTTCAGAGTAAATGTATGCGAACTCTTGCATTGAACTGTACTAATTATATTGTGTACAAAGTTGTTCGTGACTCAAGTTCCCTCATAACACTAAACAAACAAATTTATCCGGGTCAACCAAAATTCTTGTTGTCAGCTTACAATCAGGCTACAAGCAAACCATATGGGTACATTGTAATTGACCTTAATCAAAACACACCTGAAAAACTACGTGTTATTAGTAATATATTCGATCGTGAGATAACAGTTTATCTGCCGGTGAGTGATAGGAAAAGATATTAGTTGAAACTATGACGTTGAAGAAGTTATATCACAATAGACACTTGTTCTCTACTTTGAGTAGTTCAAAACCTCGGCTTAGGAAAGTCATACTGAACAATATAGATCAAAAGTTTATTAAACTCATTTCCGAGCTGTGTTTAAATTTAACTGCAGGCAATGTTCAACTACCAGATGCTACTAAGAAGCAGACTAGACAACATCAATCCATTTTTCGTGCACTGTCTAAGAGAAAGACCAGTCAAAAACAGAAAAGAAAACATTTAGTTGAGGCAGGGGAAGGTTTTTTCACAGTTTTATTGTCAATTATTGCCGGTCTTGTTAGCAATCTTCTTCTTTCTTCGTCTCAAACGTAACTGTGTTGGAAAAATATGGCGAAACCCTATAAATTGACTGCAATTGATGAAGCTCTGTCTCCACTGCAAACTTTTGATGGTAACCTCACAGATTTCCTTAATGATAATAGCATACCTGATAATCAGAAACTTTTAGTTTTTCAAATGGCACTTCGTCGTGTTGACAAGCAGAAACCATATCAAATTAAACCCATTAGTGTTGTGAATGTTGCAGATAAGATACAAGAGGCAAATATTATAAAATCATCTGCATCAACACCACTGATTTTGTCTCAAATCGCAAAAAAACTCTATCCATTGACACAAATCTTTTGAAATATTTACACACAGCGAACTTTCCCAAAGCACTTGCGATCAACAGAAAAAATTTAAAAGATTTGACATCATAAATAATGAAAAGGAGGAGGAGGAGAAGGATGATTCTGAAAAAGATGATTTCAAGACACTAATGCTAACAAGTAAACCTAAATCCAATTACCGAAGCAGCAGCAATGATTCAACTTTAGCAAGTAGAAAAAACATCTTTCCCCGACAACCGCCAACACCTCTGTTAGTATACAAAAGGGTAGCGGTGGACGAGGTGGTGGTACGCATTTACATGCAAAATGGATGAAACTCTGAAACATATTTATGCAAATGTTGGTGAGATGGGGAGTCTTAGCGCTCTCAGTACACTTGCTCAAGTCTCTAATGTTCAACAGAGTGTATCAAAAGAATATCTTCAAAATGAACCTAGCTACACACTTCATCGAAATCGCAGACTTCACACTAATCAATATCGGAAAACTAAGGCATTGTACCCTCTGCAAATCATACAAGCTGATCTTATGACTTTGGATGAAGTGCAACGACAAAACAATAAACCATACAAGTAAGTTCTATTTGCAATTAGTATTTTTAATCGCTACTCCTATGCCATTCCACTGAAATCTAAGCGTGGAGAGGAGATTGCAATTGCTCTAGAAACAATACTTGATCGAGATCCCTATAAAACAAATACAGACAGATCGAGGGAGGATTTGTCAATCCACATGTGAAGAAAATTCTACTAAAATATGATACACAGTTATATCATAGTCATAGTCCAATCAAGGCTGCATTGGCTGAACGATTGATTAGAACCATTCGTCTTCTCATTTTTAGATATTGTACACTCAAAAACACTGCTGTCTTTATTCATGATTTGGATAACATTATGCAAGTTTACAATCAACGTCCTCATCGTTCCCTGTCCAATCTTAGTCCTTTTGAAGCTCATCACAATGATAACAATACACTTGACATTTTTGTCAAACAATATTCTTCTAACAATGAAAATGGTATAAAAAGCAAATTGATTGTGGGTGATAGGGCTCGAATTGATCGGTCAAGAAATATTTCTGAAAAAGGGGATTACCTATGGTCTAATGAACTTTTTAAAGAGTCAAAAGTTCTAGAGACTAGTCCTGTGACCTATCGACTGCGAGATAGCAAAGATGATGAGATTTTGGGGGGATTTTATGACAATGAATTGCAAAAAGTTAAAGATAGTGGTATTTATCAAATTGAAAAAGTAATAAAAACTCGAACGTAGGGTGGTAAGAAACAGTTGTTGGTTTGCTGGCTTGGGTGCAACTCTGAATCTGATTCTTGGATAGGTGTTGAAGACTTACACAATCTCCCATGATTTCTACGTGACATTCATTTCTAATGTTTCCGATGCTCTCTATGATGATTTGAATAGAACAAGTAATTTTTGGACTAAACTGTCACCTACCATTAAATTTCAAGGTAGATATGAAGTTGCTCTCGTCGATTGTATTACTAAGAATACATATGATGTTCTAAGAAAGGAGATCTCATATGATATTAAAATACGACCGTTTGAATTCGGTGACGAAGGTGCAATGGCAACTTTTGACTCTAATGATAACCCTATTGCTAACATACCCTACAGGGAATACAATAATATGCATGAGCTGTGTCAAGCTATCAACAAAAAAATTGCAAGTCGAAAAAAAGGTGGTTTCACTTTCAATTATTCGACAGAACAAAGGATAATTTATATTATCAATCCATTTGAGAATGAAAGAATTTTCCTCAATGAGAATTTACGTGAGGTTCTCGGTTTTAACAACCGTATTATTAAGACAGAAAATTTCATTGGCAGTGACCATTTTATCTATGCAGACTATGCACCCAGCTTTTCCTCGAACAGTTGTATATTCATCTGCAGTTCTTTTGTGGAATCCTCCAGAGTTGGTAATTACAATGTCCCCCTTTTACGTGTTCTTGAAAGAAAAAGTACATAAAATAATGTTCATCACTACAATATAAGACACCTCCAGTATGTTCCTGTAAACACTTTATATTTGAAACTCTGTCAGTTAACACTAAGAACTAAACTCGGAGATCTTTCAGCTGTAACAAAGGGTTTGTGTGTTATTACATGTCATTTTCGACCTGTCATTCAAGATGAATAGTAGAAGAATCCCATTTGTTTGTCCTGACATTAATTTTTATGCTGCTGCTCTGAGTCCTCATCAAATAGGTCATGGATTGGACTACTACAAGGGGCGTACTACAATGCATGGCTATGGTCTTGGAAGTTGGTTTTCTAGGCTATTTCATTCTGCACTACCCCTTGCTAAGAAATATATTGTACCAGCTGCAACAACTTTAGCTGGCTCATTCCTACAGGACTGGAGTTCGGGTAAAAATTTCAAGGACAGTCTTAAGGAAAATCTTAGATCTTCAGCAAGAGCTGTTGGCGAACAATTAAAATCTCAACAAAATGGGAAAGGTTTAAAAAGGATGCGTGGTAGCCATTCACTCACCAGTCTCTATCCAGGTGAGAAGCGTAAGCCATCAACTACAACAATTTTGAAAAGAAAAAGCATCAAGAAAAAGAAAGAGAAAAAGATTGTTAGATCAAAACAAGATTTTTTCTCATAAGATGACTTATCTCCCTCATAAAGAATCACAACCAACGATTACTTCATCATTAAATCTATTGAATATTGAAAATGTTGATTTCAGTGTCAAACATAGTTACTATGAACAATTTCGTCCTCAACAACCCTTGTCCGAAAATATGCACTTTCAAATATTTTCCAATGAAGATTATTTCATTGATTTGTCATCCACATTTATTGATTTAAATGTTTTGGTGAAGAAAAAGTCTGACAATCAAACTCTTAGTGCTATTGATGGTCTATCCTATGAAAACTGTATTCTAAAAAAAATTTTCAGACAAATTAATGTGTACATTAGTCGAACATTGGTGACCACTAGCAATAATTTGTCAAACTATGCAAGCTATATCCAATTTATGTTGATGACACCAAAATCTTACAAGGAATTGAGAGGTCAAGCAATCGGCTATGAATATAGATTAAATGTCGACACTGATGGTGAGCTGACTACAGCAGTGACCAAGGAGTATCATTTGGTTGGTAAATTAAATCATGAAATATTTAATATTTCCCAATGGTTACCACCCAACGTTAAGATTGACATAAAGTTACAACTTGCTCCAGGTAATTTCATTTTGAGAAAAACAATTGCTGCAGCACCTGATACAACTGTCAATCTCACTTCAGCAGTACTTCATGTGCGAAAACAACAGGTCATGAGCTCTGTTGTATTGGCAGTGGAAAAACTGAGAGCCAACGGTAATAATATCAAACTGCTCGTTCCTCATACAGTTACCAATCAACGTCACATTGCTACAGGTTCTCGTAGTTATAATGATTCGTCATTTATCATTGGGGAAATCCCCTCGAAACTCGCATTGGCCTTTGTGAAGAGTGCTAGTGCCGTTGGGTCCTGGACCACATCCCCTCATTATTTTAATTTTTTTGGTTTGTCCAGTCTTGTGTGCAAAGTGAATGGAGTTCCTCTGTACAATTTATCATTTGATAACAAATCCTACAGAACTCTTTACGAATTGCCTATGGAATCACTGGACCATGATTCACAACTATTTGAAAATGGAATAACTGATTCAATGTTTTCAAAAACTCATGGTGTAATTGTTTTAGACTTGTCTGGCACTCAAGATTTGACTGTTGTTAGAACAGGGAGTGTATGTTTAGAGTGCACATTCGCCGATTCCTTGACTGAAAGCATTACGTTAATATCACTATGTCATTTTGAAACCTATTGGGAGATCACTCCAGATGGTAGTGTTCTACTAGACTTGGCACCATGAAAACGAATCAAATAATTGATGTATTTAACTTGGATCCATTCGTGTCCAAATACAAATCCTATTGTCTACCCTCGGATTTCATTGACAAAATCCAAGGTGATACTCATACCATTATCATTGTTAATAGCAGTCCATCGAATATAAGAAATACTGGTCACTGGTTGTGCATCTTTCAAACAACGAAGACTATTGAATTTTTCGATCCTCTCGGATTCCCATATACATTCTGTGGTAAAAAAACATCAAGATCACATTTCCCACTGATCACATTTATCATAGTGACAGTTTGAACATAGGAATCCTCTGACATGAGAATCGCAAACTTCTTCACGGCATGAATTACAATCTTTAATTTTAATGGCATATCCTCGGTGAAGTTTACATGGATTGCACAATCTACACTTTTCATCATATTCACTGACAGTAGTGCAATTCTCACAGGACGACCAACTGCCCAATGTATATAAACATACAGGACATGTGTAGTACATTTTTTTTCTTCACTATTGACACTCAGACTGGAGATTACAAACTAACTACTCTCCTAGAAAAAATGTTCTTCTTTCTTTTACTTCGAGTACTCGCTTCAGATTCCTAAAGACAGAAAAGGGGGAGGAGTAAACAGGTGACGTCACACTTTAAGCTGATTAAACTTGTTTGAGCGGGATTTATTCCCCATTCTATTCGCTTCATTGGAATGTGAGGTTTCAGATTTTCCATACAAACTGTTCCTATTGTTTTTGGAAAATCTAAGTAATGTTCAAAAGCAAATCTACAATACTATTTTGTTTTTTTCAATTAGTATGTCAATAAATTGAGTGAATGTATTGGGACCGCAATGTAAAAGCCTCACACAATAATCCAAGGCTGGAGAGTCTCGTTTCATGATGTTATCAACCATTCTTTGACTGAAGATTCTCCTCTGCACCGAAAATTTCTTAAACTGATCATTTAGATTTAAACATTTTTCCAAAGTGACAAGGTTCTGCATGATTGTTTCTTTCTCAAATGCATTAATTTTTTCTTTTTTTTTACTCTTGACGTTTACACTGTTGATTACAAACTAACTAACAAATATTGAAGAAAGAAAATAGTCATTTTCAAATACTTTCTCATAACCTATTGGTTCTCCTGGAAAGATTAAACAACTCTCCAAAATGTTTAACTACAAAAAAAAGAAGAAAATGATCATCAATATTTTTATTCAACAAATTTATATCAATATATAACACACTATTATGCCTTTTTCAGTAAATGAGTCAGTCCATTTTTCTCTATATGCTCAACAATTGCATTCAAACCTGCTTGTAAGGTAGATATATTCATTATATTCACTTTGGCTGCAAAACATAACTGTTCATTCATCTTGGATCGACTCAGAGATATTACATATCTACTGAACATCTCATCCCAATCGAAAGTTAATCTGCTCCCTGGTGCTATTTCTACTGCAACATTTGCAGCTCTTATTTTCACTTCATCACTATTCTCTTCATCCTTTCTCTTAATGTTCAATGCAATGAATTTACTCATTTTTGTAATATTCCAAAGAAAACAAAATAATATTCACAATAATACTATCGAACAAAATCTAATTCAGAACAGTGACACTAACTAACTCTTTCCCACTTTATATAGAGTATTTTCCAAGGCTATGGGGTTTTTCCCCAAGTCCTGTTGACAGATCAGTTAAGTAACTAGGTTTTCCCCTAAAGTCTTTCCTTGTTGAGAAACTAATTAGGTTTTCCCAAAATCTCAAATTGTTCACAAACATGTTATGTAACTAAGGTTTTTCCCAAGGTCTCTGTTGACAAAAACATTTCTGGGTTTTCCCCCGTGACCTTGAACTTGGGACTCAGGGACTACGTATTCCCTACCAAACGTGAATAGCAGCAAGCTAAATGGAACGTCGCTCCCTACTTACGTTCACTTTATTCGTAAATCAATAATATGAACTGCGAAAAATTTGCCAATAATTTTAGCATTTAAGTTTTCCGTTTAGGCAGAGTTATATTAAAGAACGAACGGTTGGCCATAGTAAATGATAAATTTTTTAGTGAAGATCTGGGTCGCAGCGATAGCTAGTCTATGTTAAAGAACGAACTCTAGCCCATAGTAACTAATTTAATTTTTAAATTAAGGAATTACGGCAGACTCACAAACAGGATAAAACCTTTGGCTTCTAAAATATTTCTTGGCTATATGAATGAGGCAGCAGAGTAAACCAAATATGGCATCATGCTCATGTAACACCATCTTGTATACGAAGATGTAGTTTTTCTAAAAAAAAAGTTTTTATTTTTAATCTTATGTTTGTATAATTTTAAAAGCAAGTCGATATAACAATTTCCTTCAAAATGGACCCTTAAAGTGCTCTCCATGATGTTCCAGTGCCCTACTACCAGCGGAGAAGGAAAAAAAGGAAGAAAGAGGACATATCAGTGCTACCCATGCAAAAAAGTGATTTTTTGCTGTTCAAGCCAGACTATAAGATCTACTGCACTGGGTTTTTAGCCATGGCAATTCCACTGGCGTAATTTTTTTTCGATTCAACGCGATTTTTAGGGGTTTCGTGGTTTTTCGAAATTCCTATAATTCTTTTTCGAAATAACGTTTGCTATTAAGACGATAAATAGCTGCCATTACTGAATCAGCTACAAATAACTGTTGTTTTAAACGTTTTTTAATTTTCAGTTACTATGAGCCATTGCTCGTCCTTTACCAGGTTGCAGCTGCTGCTGCAACCATGATAGATATATGGGGGCGTAGATAAAGTATTTTTATTGGGGGGGGGGGCACGAGGGGGTGCTATCGAAGTAGGTGCTATTCAAGCAGTAGTGAAGAAAAGTAACTATTTAACAAACACGCTACTTGGTGAATTCAGAAACATTATGCAATATATTATAAACAATAAACACACATTAAACAATCATAAATAAAAGTGTTGATGCTTGACTTTTACTAAAATTGTCAGCAATGAGCTGCTACAGAAGACAGTTGTACAGAATAAACAAGCTTTCAGGTGGGCGAAGGTGAATGTTGTATACACTCGGCTTTTTTCAACCCGATTCACCACTAATGCTGAAGCACATACCTCCCCTCCACTTCCCCCAACGCCCACGCACAGCACAGGATGCTCAATCTCATAATTGAACCAATCTCTGTTGTAATAGCCCCGGATATTGCGCTATTCATTTGCTAGTAATTTTGAGTGGATTTTGACTCTGTAAGATTTAATTTGTTGTACTAAATTTTTAATATACGTGTTTTTTTGAAATATTATTTACGATTTTTTATTAAAATGATTTGTTTATGGGTTCGCCGATTTATGTTAATAAGTAGCATTGAGATCAGCGGGCCACATAAAGCCAAAACAAAATCAAAGATAGCGCAATAGTGCTGTATAAGTAAAGATACAGGATAAGTCAAAGTATCACCATATATTGTGTAACATTATTATGTGACATATTCGCCACATTTAAATAGTGACTCTATTTTACAAATTTGAAAGTATTCAAAAAATAAAGTTAGAATTGTTAACTTATCCGTTGGGCATTGTTTGAGAAAGAACATCCAGAAAATCTGAACAAATCTTGGCATCACTGCGGCAGAAACTTTAAATTAATTAAAAATTGCTAGGGGTGCCAATTGGAAGGGAAAACTGACTCATAGCGTTTGAAAAATACCTTGCCCTTTGTATCTTTGCTTTATAAAAAAATAAATTCTATAAAAATTACACAAAAATGTTTCTTATGTAAAAATCAGGGTAGGGGGAGGGGTTGTATACATTTCTGGAGGGGGGTTACACTGAATGTCGTTTATGTCTATAATACTCTTCACAAGCAAAGCTCGGTCTCCCAGTTCAGGATGACAAAACTTATAACAATAGAAAAAGAGAATGGGTTGGTACCATGGGCGTAGGGGGGGGGGGGGGGGGGGGGGGGGGGGGGGG
>JAQQPU010000598.1:40306-73463 GCA_029168905.1 Artemia sp. Kazakhstan ARC1039 | reverse complement strand
AGTTGATAAAACTCCATCACACTATCGACTGCCCCCCCCCCCCTAGAAAATATGCTGCCTACGCCCATGGTTGGTACCGCTTATATGTGCACCAAAAATCTCTAAATTGTGAGAAAAATATACATATTTTGTTTAAATTCACTTTATTCTATTCTCAGCAGATATCTCGCACAGCATGCTGATGCAGAGATAAATGTCCCACAATTATGATCATAAAAGACCATGTAAGCATACCAGGATTAGCTGGTAGATTTTCATTGGTTGGCACGAACGGTAATGAATTTGGCACTCGATTCCCTCCAATGCAAGGTGCGTACATTAAAATATCGTGAATATGCACTAAAAATAGGTAGCGAAATTGGCCTGAAGGAAAACATTCACGAAGGTGTTTATTGCATGAATGGTGGTCCAGTATATGAAACACCGTCTGAATGCCAAAAACTACTATATACACGAAATATTAACGCTTTAGGAACGTCTACTATACTAGAAGTGGCTACAGGTGGTTATTGTGGCATGCCTGTTTTAGCTGTCAGCCTTATTTCAAATAAATGTGTGCCAGACACATCCTGAAAATTCATCTAATCATTCAGAAGTTGTCACAGCTTGTGAAAGTAGCAAGTCTCACTTCAAGGTTTTCGTGGAGAGAATGGTACTTCAAATAAACGAAGACTTGCAAACACTGTCGTTGGAAAATGACAAAGGTTAAGAGTAATAATGCGATTTAGTTTATACCTTGAGAATATTGAGGATTTATGCTTTTCAGCGTCAAGAACGAGTCCAACAAAGATTGTATAGAATTTGGTAATATCTACCTCACTTTTTTCTATGCTCTCTATATATATACTCTCCTTAAACAATAAATATTTGTATTTTTTCTCGAAAAGGGTTCCATAGTTTTTTCTGAAAATTGGCACACTAATGTTTTTTGGCCTGAAAAATGGCCTAGATAGGTCATGATTTTAGAAAATTCGATTAGAACCTTTATTTTAGAAAAATAGGCATTCATAGGCATTTAAAGAGCAAAAAAAGCATTGCAATGACGTCATGCACTATATAAAAGAGATATAAATCCCCAGACTACTTATGAATTACAGTTAGGGTTGTAGCCTGATATAAATAAGATATCCTTCAAAAACTGAAAATTGAAGACCCACATTATTATCAATGTAAAATATAGTTTAAAGACAAACTATTTGAACTTCGCAAAATTATTTCATACTAAAAAAACCTCCTAACCAAGTTACTTCAAATGACAATAGTAAAATATTTCCTTAAAATCCTCGTTACACATAAACTACATTTATTTATGTGTATATATTATGGGTAACATATTATTTTTCCTTTCCTTTCCTTTTCAATTAAAATTTTTACTATGGGTTAAAATAGGTTACTATGGGCTGCGTTTCGCTCTTTATTGTAAGTAAAGATCGACCCGTGGCAATTGTAACCGTAGCTTCAAAAACCAGAAACTTGGAAATAAATTTTAGTCGCTTAACTTTACAAGACTGCAATCTTATAGGTACGTAAGATGAGGGCCTTTAAGGCCAGTCAAAAACAGAAATATATTTAGAGCAAATTGTTGTAGAGTTTTGTGTTTAGAAAAGTTTCTTCTTTTTCTTTATAACGTCAAATCTTTACAGGAATTTTGAGATAGCAAACTTGACTCTGTTGCAGTCATGATGCGTGGAATCAATATGGCCTTTATTAATCATAAGTATATATTATAGCATGGCAGATTAAATGGTCTAGAATAAAGGTTTTGAGTTGCGAAATGATTGTAGATCTTTTTTTTGTCTGGTCTTGGTTGTAGTGACAGCTGCAACCTAGTAAAGAACAAACCCTAGTCCATAGTTAACAAGAATTTCCATATATTGCTGATTCAGAAATAGCAACTATTATTTCGATTAGTCTTAATAGTAAAAGTTTGTTGCGAAAACAAATTTATGTGAATTTCGAAAAATAGCCTGAAACCCCTTGAAGGGGGTGTCGGATTGAAACGAAAAGTGTACAATGGTGTACTTTTCGTTATGCCCCCTCCTTGATCAATAAAGAAAATGACTCTTGGTTGTGTGATTTTGTGAAATCATTGATGATATTTTTTCTTTTCGTCCCCACCAGCGTGAAACTGGAAACTACACTAGCTATGTCGTACTAAAATTTTAAGCATAACAATGTTCCTCTTATCAGTTGTCTTCGATACCGAGCCACTTCTTTAGAAGCCAGAGATTCCTGTATTTGCCACGAATACATCCTTAAAATATTCTTTACTAAAAAATCTAGTCTTAATTTATGTTATGCATTCAGAGACGCAAAAGAATAATACTGTGTTTAGCTTGGGAAAAGCGATGAGATTTGCGTTATTTTCTTAGGAATTTCGAAACTACAATAGCTCAGCATTGCCAACATTTTGGCCCATGAATGTGTCCCCTCAGCATCCAAAAAGAATATTTCAAGCGTCATTTTTAGCTAAAATATGTCCATCTTGAAATCTCAAAAAATAGAGGTTATTTTTTACCAGTTGTATTTTTGACCAAAAGACACTTTGTAGCCTTCCTTCAGAGCGGCCAGTTAACATCAAATCTAATGAAAACGAAGAAAATCCATACAAAAAATTCATACAAAATGACTTGGTGTGAAAGCACGCAACTATATAAACATGTAATTACCTTACTTTGAAGAGAAAATACTTAGACATCTCTGGCAGAACCTGGATGCTAAAAAAAAAACATGTCACTGTTTTGCCCTTTTATGCCTCTAAATTTCCAAAATGTGTCCCTTTTTGTCCTTTTATGTCATTGTGTCCCGGCACAAGCGAATGTATCCTTTTGACATAAAATGTGTTCAGGTGGCAACTCTGATCACTCTGTCCAAAATGGAGGAGCTATTGAAGGAAGGAGAAACCTGTAAGCTGAACTCGAACAGACAATGTGATGTCCAATCTGACAACAGCCATTGCATTCATTGAAGTTTCATCACTGTAAGCTCCTAGCTGTGACTATTACAGCTAACCTTATACCATTGTAAAAATGATGATGTTGCTGCTATACCCAACAACGATAAATTCCATGATGGAGAATAGTCTCTTTGTTGCAGTATCGTAGCAAGAATTTTTGTTAGGGGAGGGCGAGTTTTTTTTTTTTTTTTAGGGGATTACAAAAACAACTTTAAAAACAGCATCAACAACTTGTTTATACATATTTATGCAACGTTTTTAGGAATTGGACAAACATTTTGGGAAGGGAGGGGATTCGAACCTTCATGAGTGTTTCCATGGGGAATGGGGAGAACAGGATAGTATATTGAGTGTAGCTATGGCATCTGGAATACTTAGTTAATCTGTTGATATTCACGCTGGTGGATTAGATTTACAACTACCACGTAATGATAATGAGCTGGCTTTTTCAGAGGCCTGCTTTGGGAACAACAATTGGGCTCGTTACTTACTCCGTAGGCTAATGGCCATTCAACGATTGAATATTATAAAATATTTTTATTTTAAATGGCGCCATCATAAAATTATGCTTATAACCTGCATTCAGCCGTCATTGAATAAACATCGTAGCAGTGTGAAAATCATGAAGTCATTCTTATAACTTACTATATAACAAAAATCCTTTGTGTATCAGGTGCATTTAAAAACACTTTTTAGTATGTCAAAGGGACTATTGCAAAGAAAGACAAAACCTAAGGGAGTAAGTAAAGTAAAACTTTATAGTAGTCTAACTAAAAAACAGGGGATTTTGCTCTACTCAATGGTAAAACTATATCCTGGTGCATATCTTTACCTACACTATATGATCTTAGCCATACTGGTCACAGTAGCTGCTATAATTACATCGTTATAGCAAAGTGGCTTGGACTCGCATCCTTCGTATTCGAAAGAGAGACTTACAGTCACTGTGCTGCGCTAACTGTTATTTTAGAGTGTGTTATTGAATATGTGACTAATATGGAGCGATGGATAAAATAGAGAAGAACCGAAATTTGTTTTCCCTTTTCTGCGGATAGTCTATGAAATTTCCTCACTTTCAATATGGATTAGAGCAAAGTTAATTTTTCTAAAATCTTGGAACTATTGCAGAGCTTTCAATAGCACGGTCTTTCTATACAAAGAACCACTTTGCTCTTTACTTAGGCAGCGTTATTACGCTGCCTATGATGACCCAACGCATTTTTCTCTATGCGACTGATAACTGTATATCCCTCCTGTGTGATGCCTATATTCAATATATTTGTTTTGGTTCCAAAGCATAATTGTTCATCAATCTTGAATTGACCTGGTGTTATTAGATAACTGCTACACTTTTAGTTCCGTTCGCAAGTTTGTCGGTCTCACACTGCTATTTCTACAGCAACATTTGCAGCTCTTATTTTTATTTCACTATCCTCATCCTCTCCTCTCTAATATCCAATAATATGAAATCACTCATTTTCGAAATAATCAAAAATAATAGCAATAGTATCCTGCTATGTCCTTTTTAGAATCATGATATTAACTAACTCTTCACACAAAATCCTGAATGAATATTATTATCAATCTTTTTGTGCACTAAATCGAAGTTCATTAATTTCTGACATGCAAAGTGTATGTGCTAAAAATAACTGAAGACAATGAGCAAGCAATAGTTCAGTGTTTCGACTCGAATCATTGTGCATCGGAACTCAAGGCCAAACGGCTGGTACAACGATACAAAAACGCTATATTAAAATTTGATGTTAATCAATAAACAACATAGGGCAAAGTACGAGTTCATTGACTTTCTAACGCCTCAGAAAAGACCCTGGAAATGTGCTAAGGTACCTGTCCTTTTATAATTCGAACAGCATATACTACTGAAAACAGTTGTTTTTTTAACTGAAGCTTGTTAACTATTTGTTTGGTCGAGTTATTTTTAAATGTGGAGGAGAATCAGAGGCGAATCTCTTTTTGCATGACCCACAATGTTCCCCCTTCTGTCAGGTAAGCACATGAATGCAATCTAAATTTGCTCATGGGTCAAAAGCATGAAAAAAATTGAAATTCGGACCACAATTTGTCAATTTCTCCCCCCCCCGCGACGGGGGGGGGGCGCCTTTCAGCCGAGTCTTATGGAAGGACTTTCTAGCATGTGGTTATTGGAATTCCAAAAAAGATTCAACTCTTGTCAGACTCTTAGCGTTGTACAGTTTGCATATGTTTTAACTCGAGAAATTTACATACGTGAAAACTCTATAAATCGAATTAAATCCACCTCCTTAATAAAAAGATTCAGTCAAAACTTTTCCTTCAACACCCTTTCGTTTTTAGTTCGTTTGTTAGCCTAAAAAACGCGTGAAGAGCGGGTGTTGAGAAGGGGACAACCCCTTTCATATACGGAATAATTTCTGTTCGTTTTAAGTTTTAATTTAGCTCCTTACTTTCAATTAACAAAAACCTGTTTTTTTTTGTTTAAATTCTAAACGTTTTTCAACTAATGCGAGTTCGAATTTGGCTCAATATATATGAAAAATTAAAAACAAAGTTTGCATATTGATTTTGGCAGATTTATTCCGTATACGAAGGGTTGCCTCCTCCTCAATATTTTGCTCTTTACGCAAAAACTGTTAGCACTTTTAAAAAAGCTTCCCGTTCTAATTAAACGGTCTCCGTGTTTCAGTTTTAGCAAATAGGCAAACTTTAGAGTAAAGAGTAAGGGATTGAGGAGGGGACAACCTTTCATATATGGAATAATTTCTGTTCGCTTTTCAAATAATACTGGTAAATCTGGCTCACCCTCTATAAAATATACCCCTCAAGAAAAACTCCGTGGAAACTTCATCCAACGTAAAGTGCACCCCCCCCCGTCAAATTCCCACCAGACAGTTCCGTCCTCGCTGAGAATTCCCCTTCCCTATAAAATTACTTGCGGACGATTCAGCCTGAAAAATTCTCCTTAGTTATCAGATAATTTTGGGGGAAAATGGGCATGGGAGAGGGCCCAGTTGCACTCCAATCTTTTTTGTCACTTAAAAAGGGCACCAGATTAAGATTTTAGGCTTTTAGGATTGTTATCGGGATTTAAGGATTAAATGAGATTGTTTATGGATCGGATTTAGCGGGATAGTGTTTTAAAAAGTAAATTTTACGGATTTTTAGGATTAGATCGGATTATAGACGGATTGTTTATAGATCAGATATAGTGGGATAGCATTTTAAAAATTAAATTTTACGAATTGCTTCTCATTTGAATTGTTGAAACAAGGAAAGCTTCAATTGGGAAACATGATTTTCTTTTTAGTAACCAGTAACCAATCATTTTCATTTAAAAACATACGCGAATAAAAGTGGCAACTTCTGCAGCTTCTGATTAAACTATGACTGAAAAGCTTTCGACAGTTGAAATCTCCCCACACAAATATAGATAAATTGTATACATAAACGGCAACATTACTCTTCTTGTAAGTTGGAAAGCAATTTAATTTTTTGTAAAATTTGTGCAAAATTCATAATTTCATCGCCACAATTGTCAAATTTCTTGCAGAAAGCACTGGATCAAATAATGGCAGAATAGTCGCAGAGTAACCTAAAAGAAAAAAAAATTGCACTTAAGAGCTATATAAAGGATTGTCTGGTCAGATGACGAGTAAACTTGAGTTAGAGACAGTTCAAACTCGTAACCTTTGCGATTTTAACAATTCTATCGCAAAATGACCATCATTGCCATCTATATTTTCCAAACGTAATTAGCAATTTAGAATAAGAAGGTAATTCAAAAATGCACGGAATAACGCAAATTAATTAGGATATTATTTCAGAGAAAACTGAATTTATAATAATTTTAAGTAATTTATACAGCATCAAATATTATAATTTTCGAAAGGAAATGAGAGTACTTTACAGTACTCTATAATAGTTTCGAATGTCAATCAGGTAAATTAAATTCTAGTACTACTTTGAATGATCTACTTTCTTGACAACCAGACTAGACTGGAGATATGGAAAAAAGCTACCTTAGGCTAAAAATTAAGTAGAAGAAAAGATGAACGAGAAACACCAGACTATCATATACGGCTAGATTTCGAAAATTTTATCCAAATTAATAGTACTACTACTAGTTGCAACACCAAGCTGCATTAGATTATCACGCCTGGAGATGCTACTCCTCCTCCTCCCTCCATCCCTACTCTTTCAGGCCACTATCTATTTAATGATGGGTTGTCATCTTATTCCCAACCCAATTTTTGAACGCTCTTCCATTCGTTTGGCCTCAGATATCTGCCAAATATCAAATTTTCTATTAACCGCAATAAATTGCACTTACAATATTCCTTGCATTATATGTTCAGAAAAATGAATGAAATCTGTTTATGTTCAGAAAAATGATCTGCCCCAAAGAGGGGGGGGGGGGGCCAATTTTGTCTGTTGCGGTACTTGGGATGCTAGTCATTACTTGTGATCGTATCAAGATCACTTAGATTTAATCATGAATCAATAATAATTTATTGATAACCTGTTTTTATTCAAAACAAGCGGAGTAAATTACACTAAAAAGGAAGAAAAATCAAATACACAGAAACATAGATAAATTAAACCTTAATTCCAGACAAAACACACGGATAATATTAATTGAATGATCGATCTCCATTTTCGATAAGGCTTTAATTCGGGTTTAATATAAAAGAGCTACTTTTGCCAGATGGAAAAACTAAGCATATTGGTTATTTTTTATAGCTAGTAATTTTTCCATACTAACTTAGCCCTGGATACTTTATAGTCAACAAAAATAGTTTAAATACAAAATGATGTACCTACTTACAGGAAATTTTAGGCTCAATTTAAATAGTTTTAGATATTAAACAGAATTTAATAAATTCAAGGTAAGCTTGTTTTGTAGGCTTTAAGTTTTTCTATGCAACGTGGCGCTGTTAGTGGTGCCAGAAGTTTTTTTTATCCCTATTAAACCCATGTTAAAGCACTACAGAGGAGAGCGAAGAACATATTTCGAGCTTTGATTACTTTATATCGATATAACACCCTCCCAGGAATTCCCATTTCCCTTAAATCTTTTCCTACAACATCCCACCCTAATCAAGAACGACCTACTTTTCGTTTACCCCTAGACGGTTGGCCTAAAAAGGCAATCTTTGGCAACCTGTCATCCTTCATTCACAGAACGTGCCCAAGCCATAAAACTTTATCTGATTACAGCCTTAGAAAGTGGGATTGATTAATACTTTTCATATAGTTTACTGTTTGAAATACAGTCAGTTAGTGGGGTATCCAAAACAATCCATGGGCAATTTCTCTGGAAAAAATCAAGAAAATCTTCTTCCGTTCTTCGGAGCTCCCATGCTTCAGGACCATACTTGACCACTGTCAACAATTTAGCTTCCAATATTCCAATCTTGGGTCGCAGACGTATCTTGCTATTCTTCCAAACTTGCTTTAACTGTGAAAAAACACAATGGGTCTTGGCTATTCTACTTTTAACATCTTCACTACACCACCCACCATACAAGGATAAGACTTTCACTAAAGCTTTTCTATCAGCTGAATAGAACGCTTGCTCATAATAACCTATAAAACTGAGGACTATTGGTGTTTGATGACTCAGGCACTTCTCAATTATTAATCCAAGAGTGAAAATTTTGATCGACACATCCTCTACCCTTCCTAAAACCGCACTATTCTTCTCTTAAAACTTTGTCAACAGCATCTCAAAGTCTGGAAAGTATTGTCCTGATAAGTAATTTGCTACCTACAAAAACCAGGCTAATCCCTTTATAATTACCACACTCACTCTTATCAGCTTCTTTATACAGGGGTTTAATTAGGGTTTTCCTAAAATCGCTAGTTACTTCCTCTTTTCCAAAAATCATATTCATAATCTTCAGTAACTCATTTCTAACCTCATAGCTACCATATTTAAGAAACTCATTTACCACACTATCAGGCCCTGGGAAACTGTTATTTTTTAATCCTTTTAGTACTGTCACTGATTCTTCCTCACAAAACAAATCTTCTTCACATCCAAGGTGTCACAAACTTTTTTCATTCTCTTCCATATCTTTTTCTGTAACTCTATTAAGGTTTAGCACATTCTCAAAATGTATTGCCCATCTCTCTTTAACTCTTTTCTTATCACTAATTGTGGCCTCGTTCTTATCTTTAACTGGGGCAGGTCCGCGATTGACTAATACCTCTCAATTTATTAATATGAAAGTACAATATTTTACTGTTATTACGTCTAGCTGCATCTTCCTGATCCTTGGCAATTTTATCCATGGCATTCAATTCACACCTCCTTAGTTCATATATTAATGCTTTCTCCACTTTTTTTACGTTCCTCTTATTTTCATACGATCTATCACTCAGATAGTTCTTCTGCAAGCTCCTCCTCCTCTCTTATTACACATAAAGCATTTTAACTAATATTCCTAGCTGCGTTCGTAACTTTATTCCCAAAGACACCATCAGAAACTTCACAAATTATTTTCCTAAAATTATTCAATTCATCTTCTACATTGTCAAATTTTGAACTCTCCAATTTAGTATTCAACTTTTTCTAGACATTTTCCGTCAAATTCTCATCCTGGAGTCTACCAAAGCCACATTTTCCCTGAAGGTAGTTACTCTTCCTAAATCTCAGCTATAAATTAAGCCTAGACACTACCAGATGGTGATCTTGACTTTTAACATCAATAACAACATCCTATATGGTAACAACAATCCTATATGGGCCCAGGATTGCACAAAGCCTCCATTCATGGAGGTCCCAGGGACTTCTTGCTGTCCGGTTCTAAGCCGGCTTAAGCACTTCGGTGTAGACTTGAGAAGATATGTGATCCCCGTCCTGCACTGGTATCCGGGATCATTGCTTTTCCTGAGGCGAAAATAATTTCAATGATTTAAAGAACATGAAAATTGGAACTTGGAATGTTACGACAAAAAAGAATAACTATCGTATCGACATTTTGACTGACGAATTCAGACAATTCGAACTGGATTTATTAGAAACTCATATCCCGGGGGTAGGAAGCATGAAATAAGGTCATATAGAATTTGTTTACTCAGGCAGGAAGGATGGGGTACATAGACAGGGAGTAGGGCTCATGATGAATAAGGAAGCTGCTAAGTCTTGATTAGGCTGGAAAGGTATTAATAATAGAATACTAATTGCTCATTTTATGACTAGAAAGTTCAGGGTATCAGTTATAGTAGTATACGCCCCTGTAGAACCGACTGACGGAGATACTAGGGACTCAGATGAATTTTACTTACAGTTACAGGAGCAAATAGACAAGATCCCAGGTAGAAATATGATGTTATTACTGGGAGATTTTAAGGCCCAGGTTGGTAGAAACAGGGATAGATGGTATCCCAGCCTAGGTAAATTTGGTGTAGGAAAAGAAAACAGTAATGGATACAGACTTTTGCAATTTTGTAGGTATAACAATCTAGTTATAACAAATACGGTGTTTGGTCATAAAATGGCTCATAAGTTAACATGGTATTCACGTGATGGTAAGACACCAAACCTTATTGATTATGTTATAGTAAACCGATGACTGGCAGGATCAATACAAGATACTAGGGTATATAGGAGTGCTGTTATCGATGTTAAAAGTAAAGATCACCATCTAGTAGAGTCAAGGGTTAATTTAAAACTGAAATACCGGAAGGGTAACTACCTCACGGGAAGTTATTATGTTGGTAGACTCCAGGATGAGAATTTGAGAGAAACTTTCCAGGAACAGTTGAATGCTAAAATTGAGAGTTTAAAATTTGATAATGTGGAAGATGGTTGGAATAATTTTAGAAAAATAATTTGTGAAGTTGCTGAAGGTGTATTAGAGAAGAAAGCTAGAACTGTAGCTAAGAATATTAGTGAAAAAGCTTTATGTTTAATAGAAAGGAGAAAGGACTTGTACAAGAATTATCTGAGTGATAGATCGTATGAAAACAAAAGAAATGTAAGAAAGTGGAGAAAGCATTAAAATAAGGAGGTGTGAAGTGGAGGCCATGGATAAAATTGCCGAGGATCTGGAAGATGCAGCTAGACGGCATAATAGTAAAATATTGTACTGGCACGCTAACAAATTGAGAGGGAGTAGTCTATCCGGACTTGTCCCAGTTAAAGATAGGAATGGGGTCGCAATTAGCGATAAGGCAAAAACTAAAGAGAGATGGGCCGAACATTTTGAGAACTTGCTTAACCGAGATAGAGTTGCAGGAAAAAATATAGAGGAAAATGAAAAAGTTTGTGATACTTTGGACGTGAAGGAAGATTTGTTTTGTGAGGAGGAATTAGCAACAGTACTAAAAGGATTAAAGAATAATGAGGCTCCAGGTGCTGATAGGGTGGTAAATGAGTTTCTTAAATATGGTGGCTCTGAGGTTGGAAATAAGTTATTGAAGATTATGAATATGATTTTTGAAAAAGGGGAAGTACCTAACGATTTTAGGAAAACCTTAATTAAGCCACTTTATAAGAAAGGTGATAAAAGTGAGTGTGGTAATTATCGAGGCATTAGTTTGGTCTCTGTAGGTAGTAAATTACTTAGTAATATGATACTTTTTAGACTGAGAGATGCGGTAGACAAAGTTTTAAGAGAAGAGCAGTGTGGTTTTAGAAAAGGTAGAGGATGTGTCGACCAAATTTTCACTCTTAGGCTAATAATTGAGAAGTGCCTGAGTTTTCAAACACCTTTGGTCCTCAGTTTTATAGATTACGAGCAAGCGTTCGATTCTGTTGATAGAAGAGCTTTAGTAGAGGTTTTATCCTTGTATGGTATACCAGACAAATACATTAAAGTGATTAGTGCTATGTACGAGAATAACACTGCTGCGGTTAAGGTAGGAAATGAGGTTAGCAGCTGGTTTTGTATTAAATCAGGAGTTAAGCAGGGTTGTGTTCTATCCCCCTTTATATGGATTATTTTGATGGACTTTGTTTTAAGGAGCACAGGAAAGGCAATGGGAGACCACGGAATCAAATGGGGAGGAAAAAGTCTCCTGGACTTGGATTATGCTGATGATTTAAGCATCCTAGATGAAAGTGTGAGCAAAATGAATGAAGTTTTAGAGGTTTTGCGAGTTCAGGGTGCTAGAATTGGTTTTGAAAATTAATGTTAGGAAGACTAAGTCACTAAGGCTAGGAATAAGTGAAGATGAAAAGGTGACTTTGGGTAATGAAAAGATTGATCAGGTGGGCAGCTTCACTTATCTTGGTAGTATTATTAGTAAAGATGGTGGGAGCAGTGAAGATGTTAAAAATAGCATAGCCAAGGCTCAGGGTGTTTTTTCACAGTTAAAAAAAGTCTGGAAGAATAGGAAGATAAGTCTGCAAACCAAGATTAGAATATTCGAAGCTACAGTGATGACAGTGGTCAAATATGGCTCTGAAGCATGGACGCTCCGAAGAGCGGATGAAGATTTGCTAGATGTTTTCCAGAGAAATTGCTTAAGGATTGTTCTGGGTACCCGGCTGACTGACCGTATTTCAAACAATAGGCTATATGAAAAATGTGGTTCAATACCGCTCTCTAGGGCTATAATGAAAGAAAGGTTGAGGTGGTTAGGGCACGTTGTACGGATGAAGGATGACAGATTGCCAAAGATTGTTCTTTTCGGCCAACCATCTAGGGCTAAACGGAAAGCAGGTCGTCCCCGTCTGGGGTGGGAGGACGTCATAAAGAAAGATTTAAAGGAAACGGGAACTTCGTGGGCGGGTGTAACAAGGGAGGCTTTGAATAGATTGGGGTGGAGGAGGATCGTGCGTAGCTGTGTTGGCCTCAGGCGGCTTGGTGCTGCGGTGAGTTGTTAGTAGTAGTAGTAGTAGTAGTATATGCCCTAGTATCTTGTATTGATCCAGCCAGTCTTCGGTTTACAACAACATAATCAATAAGGTTAGCTGTCTTGCGATCGTGTGAGTGTCATGTTAACTTATGTGCCATTTTATGACCAAATACTGTATTGGTTATAACCAGATTGTTATTCCTAAAAAATTGCAGCATTCTGTAGCCATTACTTGTTATACCTACAAAACTGTAAAATTCTGTATCCATTACTGTTTTCTTTTCCTACACGAAATTTAACTAGGCTAGGATACTATCTATCCCTATTTCTACCGACCTGGGCGATAAAATCTCCTAATAAAACATAATCTTTCTGCCTGGGATCCAGTCTATTTGTTCCTGTAGCTATAAGTAAAATTTATCCGAGTCACTACTATTTCCGTCAGTCAGTTCTACAGGGGCATATACAACTATGACTAATACCCTGCACTTTTTAGTCATAATTGAGCAACTAGCATTCTATTGTTAATACCTTCCTAATCTAAGCAAGACTTAGCAGCTTCCTTATTCATCACGAGCCCTACTCCCTGTCTATGTACCCCGTCCTTAGTGTCTGAGTAAATAAATTCTATATCACCTAATTTCATGCTTCCTACCCCTGGGATATGAGTGTCTGAAACTCCTAATAAGCCCAGTTCGAAATTCTGTATTCGTCAGTCAAAATGTAGAACAATAGTTATTTTCTAACGCTGTGACATTCCAAGTTGCAATTTTTATATTCTTTAAATTATCGAAATTATGTTGGCAATGGTTCCAGAAACAGTGCAGGACGGGGACTAAAGTAACTTCTCAAGTATACAAATAACGCCTGAATGAATAAAATGAAGGCCTTACAGCCCTAACCTACTGTCCAAATGAGATGTATCTTAGATGGCAGCAGTAGGATCAACAGATAATAATTGTTGTGGTAAGGGAAATTCCTCAATTGCATCAATGCACAATTTTACTCTGCATTTACGCAGATATACACGCACGAATAATATTCGCCTTTAACAAATATAGTTGTCAACCTAGCATTCCAGATGTCTTGCCAGGTAAGATGATGAGCTAAAAGAAAAAATAAATTTTTATCATCCAACTTGGCAATTTTTCAAGCAATTCCATCTATGCAACAGCAACATAAATAGTTTAATTGTCCTTCTCTAAAC
Organism: Artemia sp. Kazakhstan ARC1039; assembly: GCA_029168905.1. NCBI lineage: Eukaryota > Metazoa > Arthropoda > Branchiopoda > Anostraca > Artemiidae > Artemia > Artemia sp. Kazakhstan ARC1039. The sequence continues at coordinate 59,496 of JAQQPU010000598.1, read as the reverse complement.
CGCAGTAATATTCATAAGAGAGATAACCGTATTTAAAAATAACAGCAATTAAAAGTGTTAATTGTTGCATTGTTGTAATTCATGCATGAACCTGGAGTTATTTCGCATAGAATAAGTACATCGTACGATTGCTACATTCATATACCATCTTTTAAATTTAGTAATTACTCTCATCTCCGATGGGTCTTGCTTAGAAAAATTAACTCGTGACCGGATAAATCCCATTTAGTCAATTTCATTAATTATTTAACAAGGCAGGTAAAACTGCATAAATCAACAACTGAATTGCCTCGGCTATTACTCTTCTATGAACAATTGTATAAACTTGGGGCTCTCGTATTTTAATTTGATACGACAAACGGCGATACTAAAGTGTTTTATTACTCGTAAATGCGCTAATTAGTTTCTCATATTTTTCCGTGCCTATTTATCCTAAATGTCCCAATAGATAAGGAGAAAATAAAGAACAAACGAAACAAAATAAGAAAGGAGCAAAAAAGCCCAAAAACATCTATCTTTCTTTTATATAGAGCAATAGAAAAAATATAGATTCACTTTTATAACAAGACTTAGCAGTCAGATCTCGCCTTTTCAGTTGTTTCCCCACAAATTTCTTTCACTTTTTTAGCAAAGACTCTAGATTTACACATTTAATATAGACTCAATTTTATAACAAGACCTATCATTCGCACTTTCCCTTCTCCTTTTTCCCCCCTTGTTCTTTTGCCTCTCCTTCTTCTCCAAAAATTGACAAAAATCATTTATTTTTGCAAAGATTCTAAATTACATATTTAATACAGATTCACTTTCATAATAAGACCTAGCACCCACATCTCACTTTCTTCTTTGTTTGCCCCTTCTCTGTCCCCTATTTCTTCTCAAAATATTGTAAAAATTTGTTATTTCAGAAAATAAATTACTGTTTCGCAAGACTTTTTGGTATAAAAAAAAATATATGCTCAAATTGATCCATTTCTGTCAAATTGGTCCATTTCGATCAAATGGACCAATTTGGTCTAGTTAATCAAATAATTATATTAGGTACTTTTCTTGCAGTCTACTATGAATTTTAACATTTTAGTTTCATAACAAGAGTTTTGGTAACATGTCAGGCTTTTGGAGTTACGAAAAATGGAATTCAAATTTGCGAAGCTTCTTCATCACAAAAGGATTTGCGTTGCATATTTGACTTTACCATATAAAAAGTTGTGTCATGATTATATTGCAATTTAGTTGAATTTGGCAAAAAAGAACCTACCTCTTTCTTTTAAAAAGAGCAGACGGTCTAGAAGGATGACTGTTTCAATCACAGGAGCCAGCATTAGCCTAACTGTATAGAATATATACACTTCTCGCCATCTACTTAAGCGCTTTAAAGTCTCCACCGATTGGAGTTCTTTTTTATCCAAATTTATGTCCAGTTTCTTGACTGCTTCCATCGCATAACTAGAGAAAACAAAGTCAACATTAGTGGGGGATAAAGTGTGTGGTCAACGTGTCTTTTGCACACTTAAAAGGGATTAATAAGAACTATTGCATTAGACACTTTCTTAACGTGGCGAAGATGACAGCCTTAAATTCAAGATATAAAAAAAAACTATACTAAGCCCTGCTTTTACAGGTGCTTAGTTAGGCATTATCACAGCAGTTGGAGGAGTCACTGACCCTCTTAATGCCTCCTAACATAAAAAGATCTATATAATTCCTCTATATACTCTACATAACGCTATACATGTTTTTTACAATTGATAAGTGTCCGTAAGTCACAGCCAATCACTAATCCATCATTGATATAATATATCGGATTATATCATCATTAGATTCAATTATATTTTTTGTATTATTGGTAAGTGCCAGTAACTCCTTACCAATCACTAATCTATCACATAACATAGATCACAAGAATGCACCAAGGCTATCGAGGAACGACCTAGGGATCATAACTATGGAGCCAAGTTTGCTTTCTCTTTAATAAGGAGTAATGATTGGTCGCAAAAGAGAAAATATAGAAATTCGTGTCAAGCTAAGGGTGCAGGGATCCACTCTTTAGACACATGTTCATACTTTTAGAATGAAATCATATGTTACAACGTAATAAACTCATCAGTCAGGAAGTATCCGAAATCCCCCCCCCCCCCGCAACACCACATAAAGATCCACTGACCTTACTCAAAGAAATCCGTCTGCAACTATAATGAACTCTACATAAATGGTAAAGGGGAAGAATACGACACGAGACTTTACAGCCCGGTGCTGATCTCCATTTCATGATCCTTCATCCAGGAAGTGGAATGGGGAGGGGGGCAGCCATTCTTTGCTTTCGCATGCCCTTCCTGTTGACCTCCCCAGATTTCTCCAGGTACCTATTTTGGGCTGAGTCGACTCTGGCTGAGCTTACAGAGTCACATCACTGATCCCCGTTCCAAACCAAATAACGGGCGACACCAGGACTCGAACTCCTTTCCTTGCGGACAAAGAATTTCAGGACTAGCGTGCTTCAGATATACTGTCAGGGTCTTACAACTTTATGCGTACTCGGCAGGCACCCTGCTACTGAGTTATGGAGAAAGGCTAAGAGCAATATGACATCCAATCAAGCTGTAAATAAATTTTTATAACTTTCTCATAATAGATTTTGTCGCGTTCATCACTAATGATAACTTGAAAGAATCTTAAGGTACAATTTAGGTTGGATACCTGGAATCCAGAAATATCATAAGATTAACATGTCCGTCCTTAAATCTGTGTACATATGTTTTATCGTGAAATAACAGACACGAAGGTATAAAGCCCATTAAAGAATACCCCAAATTAGAATTAAAAACATGGAAAAGAAAAGAAATACCTATCAAACGGCATGCAATGAGCATTTTTGACGCTACGCAGCCCGGATCTTTTTAAAGAAGGGTCTATACCAATGAGAATACATTCAAGGACAGCCCTGTAACAATGAATCTGAAAGGAAAAATTATTGTACATATCACAGTTTCTTCTATTAGTAAATTGCAAGTTTTTATTTCACTATTCGTATAATCTAAATTATTTTGCATGCAAAGTTTTCATAAGATTGCTAGGATAAATGGCGTTTATCCAGTTTAACAGTTGAACTTGAGCCTCACTTTGCTCCCTTTGCTAAGGCCTATCAAATGGAGCGTCACCCGGATGGCTCTCACAGAGCCATCATATGACATCATTCTAAGGCCAAGTTTCCTTGACTTTTTTTTTAATGAAAGGATTTTTTTTTTTTTAGTCCATAATTATTAAAGGTTCTGAGACGATTCTGCAAAAGATTGAACGTTTCTGAACACTTTTATTCAAAAATTCGATTTTCGGCGTTTTAATTTGTAATTTTGAGTCCCAATGCCTGAAAATTTTTTAACATAATAGTGGCGTTTAAATTGGCCTACCTAATAGTGATGCACTTACCACAAAATCACTCATAACATATTAAACTGAAAGGGAAAAATGGAGAATACTCTTCTATGCGTGTCAACAAGTGCTTTAATTCCCATGGTTTATTCTCGTGGCGTATTTTCTAAACTGTTCCTTAAGTGCATGTTAAAAAGATAGCTAAAATAGCCCGTTGTTGTACTTATCTGTTATTACTATGTCAAATTTTGAGCTAGTAAAAAAAAAGAAAAGAAAAAATGATCGACTAGTTCGTGTGGAATTTTAAGCAAGTAGAAAACACTAAAATTTTTGTATTACAACATCTTTCACGATTTTTCACGACATATAGCAAATCCATTTTTAACATATTTCAAATAGGTTAAATATGCCCATCTTTTTTCCCCTATTAAAATGAATACAAGAAGTTTAAGGGTAACTTCTTGTAGAGAAGTAGAACAAATTTACCCCTCCCTCCCATCCCTGGAACCAAAATACCGGGAAAGGTTCATATTTTTCCCATGAATAGACAGCCAAATTTCAAGTGATTTCTCAACTCTAAAAGAATAGATTGTTATTCATCAAATTTGTTATCCAAAAATGAATAAAAAATACCTGTATATGCAGTCATCTAATTTTTTATAGCAGGAGGCGCAAAATTAAACAGTTAGTTAGAAATAAAGCCAAAAACATTCTCCAGCGAACTGCCTAAGAAGGTGCAGCTTTTTTTAAGGTGTGGTTCTCTTTGGGAATAAACATATAGTTAATGTTTAAATCAATGTTTAATCAAATGTTTGAAAGTTAATAAGGACTAAAAACGTTGTCAAGTTTAACTAATTAGTTTTGCTTACTTATGTTGATTATTTCACGTGGCAACAATGACGAAAATGTGATACTGCCCTAAAAACGTCATACTTTTATATAATAAAACTAAACGATAAATCTTACGAAAACACGATTATTAGGTATGGACAGATCTAAGATGGGCCAAAAGTGTTTCTATTGTAAGTCCTTACTACTTAAAAAAAACTCATTTGCATACAAGCATGTAACTAATTAAGAAAAGCCACAAAATGGGAGAAGTGAAAATAAATGCTTCAATTCGATTAAATACTCATTTCGAGACCCTTTTTCTTAGATTTAAAGAAAATGAACAACATATTTATATACAATATTAAATTTAAATCCGTTTAAACTTTTTCTTAAATTTAATTTGCATACAAATATATTATAAATTAGGAAGATCTTCCAACAATATGGAATCAGTGAAAATAGACTCTTGTCATCAAGGCCATATGCAGTGGGGGGGGGGGGGTAAGGGGGTTTGGACCCCCTTACTTCCGAAATGTCCGTCCGACTTGTAAAAACGTAACAAGAATGCATACAAACCAATTTTCAATACTTTTTTTTAAAGTTTTTTTTTTGTACCCCCTCCCCCAAACAAAATTCGGGATATATCCTTGCTTATAATTGATAGTATATAGTCATTTTAAAAATTTAACTATATTCCAGCAAATAGTTTTTCCATTATCAATTCAAACTAGTGATTGCTATAGTAATAATGATAAGATCCAGTTTTCAAACCAATTCACTTTTTTAAGCGATACAGTCTTCAATTTGTAGTATTTATAATTCAAAAAAATATTTTCAAAAACTATTGAATGTTATAGCGACTGGAAATTTTTTTTTTAGAAGTTCCCAAGTTTGTATTCTGAAGCCTGCAAGTGGGCAGTGGTAAAAATAAGACTTGTTTTTATATTAAATTATACATAAGCTAAGTTAAAACAAAGATTTATTAGTAAGAACGAGCCCTTACTTTAAATCTGAAATCATTACTTTAAAATATATAAAAGTTTATTTCAATTTTACAGTAGGTACTAAAGGAAAAAAATTTCGAATACAAAAAAATACCTTTATATGTTAAGAAAATAGAAATCTAGACAGGTGGGGCAATTTTGCGTTGTTTTTTCTCTTTTTTTTTAAATGAAAATACCTAAAATGGTACTTTTCAAAATCTGGAGGGAGTAAATGCCCCACAACTAGTAAAGCCACAGGAATTGGTAGGTGTTATGCTTTAAGGCAGTTACGCAGCTTTAGCTTGAATATGTTGCATTCTTTAAATCCCACAAAAAATTGGGTTAGATTTTTTTTGTTTTGGGACAAAGTAATATAGATTTAGCTAATCAATTTGATATTGATAAATAAAGAGCAAGGTTTGTGTTAAGCAGAAACAGCGTTTTTAGGGCCGTAACTAAGCGACGCATCATAATTTCCCTAAAGATTATTGTTAGGACGTAACGCTTTAAAGGTCAAAATGTTTACAACTAAAATGTGAATTCAATGAAGAAGAAACGAAACCGGAATCATTGACCTCGAAACACTTTTATCAGCAAAGCAGGCCAAAAGATAATGTTAGAATAAATTAAAGTCTGTTATCAGTTTTGGGAACAGGAAAAGAGTAATTTTTCCGAACTGAATTATAGTTCTCAAAAATTAGATTATGGATACTAGGAAGTAAATCAGTTGAGACCAGCGGTCCTACTTAAAATATTCTATATACAATCTTGATGGGGAAAAAATAAACAAAACAAATAGGTTGCGTTACAAATCAGTTTTCCTGATCTGACATACAGAGGGTGACAACACTGCACTTGGTTATAATAATTTCTGTTTGTTTTAAATTTGGCTTTTCAGAATTTTGTCAGAGCTGAATTGTTGTCCCAATAATTGAGTTACGAAAGTATATCGGTGGAGACCAGCGCTCTTACTCAAGATATAAACCTAGATGATGAAAAAAAAAAACAACAAAAAACAAACAAACAAATAGGTTACGTAAAAAATATTTTTTTTTATCTGACGTATAGAGGGTGACAACACTGTTATTGGTTGTAATTATTTGCGCTGTTTTAAATTTTGCTTCAATGATCCTTTTAATTTCTGTTTCTTTGAAGTTTCCCATGAAAAACAAATTTTTCAAGTTTAAAGAAACGACCGAAGTTTTACAAAAAATTCACCAGAAATTGTTAAAAACTTGATGTTTTTGAGGAGCTGGGAGGTAGGATCCCCTTCGCATATGCGTGCAGCTTGATGGTTAACAATGACCTGTAATAACAAGCTGTCGACTTAGGCCAACTCTCTCGAATAGCAGGGCTGGTTAGTGTGAAAGGGATCATAGAATCATAACACGATTTTTTCTTTAATTTTAGTCCTTGAGTTAATTTTAGGGATATAAAAAGCCAAAGTTAGTCGGAGTCAAGATTGGACGCATCCTGAGAATCCAATATACATACTACTATCCATAAGTTAGAGTTTATTGATTCGTTTCTAATACGAGACAAATCTACATCATCACTAGCCAATAGAAAACCACTATCGGTGGAAAAGTCAACTACTGTGCATTTAGTTGATAAGAATTTGACAGAAAAGGGAGAAAAAGTTCATATTGGTTTTACAGCAAATAATAAATACGAATAATGATAGCATCGACACTCACCAGAAAATAAAATAATAGATAAATTGTTGAATAATTAAAATGCTTGTAAGAGCGGTAGCTTAATATTTGCTATGACTTCACACAAAGGAAATCGATTCTTCAGGTGATATCATCCCTGTCAATTACTTAATGTGGGATAGTATGATTTTTTCTTTCTAAGATAAATTAACGTAAAGCGGCATATCTGATATATGCATGAATTTATGATAAATGTAAATATTTAGTGTACCAATAAAACAGTAAATATTTTGTATACCAATAAAATGGTTTTACTGGTATGATATCAAAATAAGACAGCACAGCAGTATAATAGAGAAAAAGGGGGAGACAGGGAAGGAGGAGGGAATGGGCGAAAGAGAGATAAATCACCCCGTCTCATATGAACCAATTTGACTCGAATCACACTAACAGTTTTAAATGGTATTAGACTTTTGCAGTGAGCGGATCTAAAAACATTTTAGCAAAAATCAGGAAAATAAATGTTTTCAATTTATCAGAATTGGTCCATTAAATGCTTTTGAATTGGGCCCGGGTAGAGTGGCTATCGCTTGGCATGAAACCACTCCGTTAGCATTCTTCGTTTAAGGGTAAAAATAAGAGTGGATCTCTCTTAGTGGGGTTACCACCAAGACCGTAACTAGGGGAGGGGAAATGGTTACTGGGTTTGACCCCCCCCCCCCCCCCCCCAAAAAAAATACCCGACTCGTAAAAACGCATCAAACATGAATATAAACTAATTATTGATTCGTTTTTACAGTTTTTTTTTAACCCTTTGCCCTCGTGAAAACTCCCCCTCTCTTAACAAAAATCCTGGACACACCCTTGGTCTACAAGTATAAAACCCCGTTTCAATTAAAGCTTTGCCTAAAGACGGAGTCTAGCCCAAATTGATTCTTTTTCGTTTTTATTAATAATTTGAGTCGCTTTTCAAATAACAAAGTTTATTTTAGGGTTTCATTTTGTTTTCTTGAGTCATTTGTCAAACCCGAATAGATTTAGTCCAAGTAGAGTTGTTAGTAAAGGCTCGTTTAAGAGTGATTCATTAGAAATTTGGACCAGAGCTTCTGCTAAGTTGGCCCGTAGATCTAGCTTTAGCATGCCTGAGCCTGAATTTGGTAGGTTGGAAAGCCCTTGTTCTGCGCTTGTACCCATTCCCAGGTTTAAGACACCTGTAGACCCGGATTTAAAAGGTGTACATTTTAATTCGGATAGGGATACGCAAGAAAAAGGGAGGCTGGCCTCTCATCTATACAAGAAGTTTGCTAAATGTACATACGAACAGATAACCAAGATCAAATCATTCAACCACGTATATTGCTTAGGCATCTGCCTGGAATAGATGAAAAAAATAGACTGGGCAAATTTCCCCCCCCCCCCAAAAAAAACAAGGTGTCAGTAAATGATTGGAACAAATGTCAATAACGTCATCGGGGGTGAATGTCACGGATTTTCTGTTTGCCGGAGATTCCTGAAAAACTATATTCACAAGACATCCTGATGATTTTTCGCCCAAAAATTTGCCCGATTTAGTTTTGACATCAAGATAGAACAATAGAACAAGTTTTGACACCGAGGAATCGCAGAATCTTCCAAGTTTTGGCGGGGAATAGTTTTGCTTTGCAGACAGTAATTTGCAAGGATCAAATATGACAGCTTTACAATATTCTGAGCTTAGGACAAGGATCTCTTTGTCATCTTTGGCGGGACAAAAATACTACAGGAACAAACAGTTTATTCTTCTGCCCCTAAGAGCTCCTGAAACTCGCTTGGCAACAAGGGGCAGTTACTTAGTCAGCAATCTTTTTATATCTTTTAACCCTCTGTTATGCATAAATATCGGGTGAGGACAGGCTAGTAGAAAATTGCGGGTTACGAAGATCCCCTCCCCTTCAGTGTTCACTTTGACAAGACTCATGTTCATCCCCCCTTCCACAGCAAATTCCAATTCGTTCGACTATTTGCTCCATAGGGACAACTTTTGCCGTAGAAGGAGTATAGATTAGGTTAAGCAGCAATATGTTGTTATTCCTGCAGTTAAAATTGGTAAAGCAAAATGAAGAAAGGAGGGCGGAGCGGGAAAAGAGAAAGAAAGAATGTAGAACAGAGCGAGAAGAAGCGTATGGCAGAGCGAAAGGAAAGAGAGAAAGAGCACAGGGAAGAGCGAGAACACTTTGAAAGATGTTTTTTTCAGGATTGTGATTCGGGAGCAAGTAATCTAGAAAAAAATTACAAAACTTTCTTCGTTATTTAGTTCATTTGCTTCAGGGGTTGATAAACGTGCCCATTTAGTTGAGACATCCCAAAATGAAGATATCGATGCGCATTTGACCACTTTTGAAAATACGGCGTAAATAAATGGCCACATACAAGTGATTTTACGAGAAATAATAATATAATATGGTACAGTAATTTTTACAGAGGTTCTTGGCAAGCTTCTTCCTGGGCGGTTTGTTACAAATTCTTTTTACGCCCTTAAAATTTACTTCAAAAGCCTTGAAGTCTACTCGGTATGAAATGGCGGGGAAATACCGGATACGTATATGCTAGCATATATGAAGGACAGCGATCAGAATTGGTTGTGACGGCTAAACGCGAAAATATTTTGCAACAAAATCGATAATGGAATATCTGATAGCTGCACAAAAACTGGGAAACCACCTAGGCAAGAAAAGTCGAAGGGAAAAAGTTTTGGGAAGGAGGAAATAGCGTAAGATTAGCCAAGAGTCTATCTCCTGCGACATCATATGCTGAGCATCATCGAGTTTTAGTAAAGCTTGGTAAAAAGGAAAAATGTGATAATGGCACTAAGCTCGACGTCTAAATCAACACTCATTTGCAGAAATCTTTTCGAAGGTTTGATAGAGCCCGAGGAATAGCCCCTGTAAAATGTTTACATGTTGTCGGCCAGGTGAGATTGAAATCGAACTGACGAGGGATGAGGATGTGGCCTTTTGTAACGAGCTACAAGTAGGTTTGGTAGAGCATCTCCCGGCAAAAGTACTGCTAGGCAACAATGTAAGTGGTTTGCTGACCTTCGGAAACTTTTTCAAATAGTTTTAAATAAATTTTCAAATACATGAAAAATTTCTATCATCACTAGCCAATGGAAAACCACTATCAATGGAAAAAAAAAACTAATGTATGTTTAGTTGATAAGAATTTGACAGACTAGGGACAAAAGTTTGTATTTGTATTATTGCAAAGAATAAATATGACTAATGACAGCACTGATATTCATCGAAAAACAGAATCATCGATTAAATGTTTGACAACTAAAAAGATTGTAAGAGAGGAGTAGCATAATATTTGCTTAGACCTTAGCCCAGCCGCAAAGTTTACAAAGGCGATTCATTCTCCAGACGATATAACCTCTGTAAATAATTTCATGTGGGTGGTGCCATCTTTTCTTTCTAACACAAATTAGCATTAAACGACACAATGGATTTATCTACACAGGTCTTCGTGCGTATTCAATATACCAATAAAATGGTTTTACTGGTATCCTATCAAAATGAGACTGCACACCAGTAGAATGCAAAAAAAGAAGAGAGGGGCTAGGATAGAAGTGAGTGAGCGAGAGATGAATAGAGAGGGGAGTACAATCTCCGTTGCATGCGTGGGTTAAAGTACGTATCGTGATTTTTGATAGGCTACACGGACGTACATAGAATAGGAGGCGCATTCAAACCCTGCCCTCTAAAAATCTCTAAGATCTGTATAATTTGTCGCACCATTCGCTTTATTTTTGGCACAATATGTATTTTTTTGTTTTTTTTTTGCCCCCCCCCCCCCCTGTCTCAAAAACGGTTGGGTCGACAAAATTGGATCAAGAATAGCAAAACTAAGTAAAAATCTTGGGAAAAGAACGGCTAATTCTTGATACCTTTAGTTTTTCAACTTGGTTGTCATTCAATCTTTTGAGATACATTTCGAGGGCGTGACAAGCAACTTCTCTTGACTCATATTCTAGAGGTACTCCTTCAAAGTTTCCAACAAAATCGCTGACTGGATAGCCAGGGTTATTAGTCCCCAAACTAAAAAAAGAAAAGAAATGTCACTGACACAATATAGACCGAAGACAGGAATTATTGCTCTGAGTCCTATTCTGTTTTTGATTTTCTTCATTTTTTTACTACGCAAACTTTTACTATAATTATATTTTTACTTTTCATTAGCTTAAATAAAAAAGAAGTCTAACTATCTCCTTAAATATTATAGTACGCGGTTCTATGCCTATCGTTATTTCATCGATTGTACTTTTGAAAAACGTTTGTTTTGTAGTTAAAAAAAATACAAGTTCCTTAGTAATGAAAAACAGAACGTCACAAAAGGTTGAAACGGATTTTTTTTTCAATTCTTGACTTTAATCTTTACAAATAACAACTTTTGCAACTGAATAATAATTAAGAAATCAGAAAGTTGTAAATAAATTTCAAACAATTAAGAACGGTAAGGCTGCCCTTCCCGCCGCGCCCGACTATCATTGTTAAAATTCACCACTGAATAGTTTAAACTTGATTATGAAAACCCGTTAATAATTGAGAAAACCTTTTAAAGCGATCAACTTTTAAGAGATCCTACGAATCATAATGACTCCATTGCGTGGGAACTTGCAACGGCAGTCAAAGTAGCGACTCATTTTCATGAGAATAGCAGTCGATTTCGTGTTCACCTTCCATCCTCGCGAGAAGAACTATTTATCCAACAAAAAGGCGAATTTCTCCAAAGCAGTTTTCTCTGGTCTCGGGGTAGAGTTAAAATACCGCACTTCGTAAAGTTAAACAGGATAGAGATGGGAGGAGGATGGAAGTAAAAACGCTCTTCCGCGGAGCAGATCTAGCGCAAAAATACAGGTTCACGGACAGGGCCGTATTCAGAATTTTTCGGGAGAGGGGGGGGGAGGGTACCAAAAAAACTTTAAAAAACGCATTAAAAATTTATTTGTGTTCATTTTCGTTACGTTTTTACGCGTCGGACAAACATTTCGAGGATGGGGCAGGGTCAACCCTCCTGGATACGGCCTTGTTCACGGGGATAGGTGGCTTACGTTAAGAACGTTAACAAACATAGAAACTAAATTCTGACTCTTCAATCTTTACAAAACAACACATATCGTTACTTTATGACGTTTAAAAAACCCAAACTTGCAAATAAGTTTCAAGCGTTTAAAGCTACACAGATCAAAGTTTGAAAAGGCGAAATGTGAAAACCCTTTCCCACCTTATAACGTCACAGAAGACACATCTAAGCTAATTACAAGTTATCATTCCATGAGAAACAAAAACTCAAGTTTCATGGGAAGTTCGTGATGAACCTCTTGGAAATCAACTAGCTGAAAACACGAGGATTTTTACTTAGTTCCTAACTGGAAATGACGATTTCAAGTTAGAAATTTTAAAAAGGCTAAAAGACTGCTGGTCTGCATTGCAACAAACTTGGACACTCAGCAATGGTGCCATGAAACCAGAATATGCATTTCATATGATAATTTAGTATATATATTATAACGTGACAGATTCCTAAAACTCAAATGACTGTTGTTATTATAACAAACTCTACTGAACATAAATGCAAGAAATTATGTCTTACGCTCTTTTTGAATTATACGCATAGAAAAAAAAAACGCTAAAATTTCACCCATCTATAATAAGCCTTAGTAAATTTTCCATAAATTAGAAAGTGGTAAAACTCCACTTTCTATGAAATCTCATGCAAAGGTAGAAAAAATCTCTAAGCTTAAAACAGCCGATTTAAGACTCATTTTCTTTTCACTTTAAATGCAAAGACTTTTAATTATTTTTTACCATTATATCTAATTACAGCTATGACATCGAATTGAATTATCAGTAGTCAATCATTATCAACTATAGATATTTGCATCCTGTCTTTTGATAAGTGTCTACTCATCTCGAATCGCAACATTGTGCTCGAGTTCTTATAACCATAACCTTACAACTATAACTATAAGTTCTGATAACTACAACATTATAACTATAACTATAAGTTCTTATAACCATAACCTTATAACTATAATATAAGTTCTTATAACTATAACCTTATAACTATAAGTTCTTCTAACTATTAAATAGATCCCCTCCTCAACGCCTCACTCTTTAAGCTAAAATTTTTAATTGTTTTAAAAAATAAAGTTCTGAGACGGAGTCAAACTTTAGCGTAAAGAGCGAGGCGTTTAGAAGGGGACAGTCCCTTTCAAGTACGGAATAATTTCTGTTCGTTTTAAGTTTTAATGTCGCTCCTTACTTTCAGTTTAAAAAACTCGTTTTTCTTATTTAATTTCTGAGCGTTTTAGAAATAATGCAGCTTTGATTTTGGCTCACCTTACATGAATATTTAAAACGAAATTCGCATATTAATTTTCATTTTTTTGGCTAAATGGCTTTCTCGAAATTTTGTTCTGAAGTAACTTACGAATTAACTTACGTAACGAATTTCTATATTCGTATATTTTTATTACGTATATTAGGGAGTTCGCCCCCTAGTCAATACCTCGCTCTTTACGCAAAAGTTCGAATTTTGTTCGAATCACAAACCCCTGAATCACAAAGGCCGGTTAATTAGAATAGATAGCTCTTTTGAAAGTACTAAAAAAACTTTAGCGTAAAGAGCGAGGTATTGACTAGAGGGCGAACCCCCTCATATACGTAATAATTTCTGTTCGTTTTAATTTTTAATGTTGCTCCTTACTTTTAGTTGAAAAAAACTTGTTTTTTATTTAAATTTCTGATTGTTCTTTAAGTAATGCGGGGAAATCCGGCGCCCCCTTCATATAAATGTCGCTTCCCCCAAGGAAACATCCTCCATGGAAAGATCCTCCCCCGTAGCCCCTACTCCGACTCCCCACCAGAAAAAAATTCCTCATAAACGCCTGTATACTTCCCAATAACCAATACTATATGTAAACAATGGGCAAAATTTATAACTTGCAACCCTTCCCGCGGGAACTGTGGGGGATTAAGTCATCCTCAAAGGCATATTAATTAGATTTTCGACTATGCTGAACAAAACGGCTATCTCAAAATTTCGATTGGGTTACTTCGGGAAAAAATGAGCGTGGGAGGGGGCCAAGTTGCCCTCCAATATTTTTGGCCACTTAAAAACGGCACTAGAACTTTTAATTTCCGTTCGAATGAGCCCTCTCATGATATTCTAGGACTACTGGATCAATACCACCACCCCTGGAAAAAAATTCCACATTTTCAAACAGTTCGTGGTAACGAACTGTAAGTAAGGAGCGACCCGGCTCAATAGTAATCGAAACTCTAAAAAACGGAATATTGATACCAATAGATACATCAAAAGAATGAAATTTTTATGCTGATTTCAAATATATAAGTTTCATGAAGTTTAGTCTTACCCATCCAAACTTGAGCGCCTGAGAAAATTTGCCTTGTTTTCGAAAAAAGGGGGAAACAACCCCTAAAAGTCATAGAACTTTAATGAAAATCACACCATCAGATTCAGCATATCAGAGAACCCTACTGCAGAAGTTTCAAGTTCCTATCTGCAAAAATGTGGAATTTTGTATTTTTTGTCAGAAGAAAGATCACGGATGCGTTTTTATTTTTTTATATTTTTTTTCCCCAGGGGTGATCGTATCGATCCAGTAGTCCTAGAATATCGTAAGAGGGCTCATTTGAACGGAAATTAAAAGTTCTAGTGCCCTTTTTAAGTGACCAAAAAAAAATGGAGGGCAACTTGGCCCCCTCCCACGCTCATTTTTTCCCAAAGTCACCCAATTAAAATTTTGAGATAGCCACTTTGTTCAGCATAGTCGAAAATCTAATAAATATGTCTTTTAGGATGACTTAATCCCCCACAGTTCCCAGGGGAAGGGCTGTAAGTTATGAACTTTGCCCATTGTTTACTTATAGTACTGGTTATTGGGAAGTATACAGACGTTTTCAGAAGGATTTTTTCTGGTTGGGGGGCTGGAGGAGGGGGGTTATGCGGGAGAATCTTTCCCTGGAGGATGTTTCCTTGGGGTAAGGGACATTTCTATGCAGGGGGTAAGGGGCCTCAACGCCTCGCTCTTCACGCTAAAGTTTTTTATTGTTTTAAAAAATAAAGTTGTGAGACAGAGTCAAACTTTAGCGTAAAAAGCGAGGCGTTGAGGAGGGGAAAACGCCTTTCATATACGGAATAATTTCTGTTCGTTTTAAGTTTTAATGTCGCTCCTTACTTTCAGTTAAAAAAACTTTTTTTTAGTTAATTGCAGATAGGAGCTTGAAACTTCTATAGTAGGGTTCTCTGATACGCTTAACCTGATGGTGTGATTTTCATTAAAGTTCTATGACTCTTAGGGGTTGTTTCCCCCCTTTTCGAAAATGAGGCAAACCTTCTCAGGCGCGTAACTTTTGATGGGTTCTTATAATTAAAACCTTATAACTATAACTATAAGTTTTTAAAACTATAGCCTTATAACTATAACTACAAGTTCTTCTAACTATTAAATAAATAAAAAAATTTTTTTAACTGAAAGTAAGGAGCGACATTAAAACCTAAGACGAACAGAAATTATTCCGTATATGAAAGGGGCTGTCCCCTCCTCAACGCCTCGCTCTTTACGTTAAAGTTTTTTATTGTTTTAAAAAATAAGTTGTGAGACAGAGTCAAACTTTAGCGTAAAGAGTGAGGCGTTGAGGAGGGGCAGTCCCTTTCATGAACAGAATAATTCCTGTTCGTTTTAAGTTTTAATGTCGCTCCTTACTTTCAGTTAAAAAAACCTTGCTTTTTTTATTTAATTTCTGGAAGTTTTTGAATTAATGCAGCTTTGATTTTGGCTCAACCGTACATAAATAATTAAAACGAAATTCGCATATTAATTTTCTTTTTTTTGGCTAAATGGCTTTCTCGAAATTTATTTCTAAAGTAACTTACGAATTAACTTACGTAACGAATTTCTATATTCGTATGTTTTTATTACGTATATTAGGGAGTTCGCCCCCTAGTCAATACCTCGCTCTTTACGCTAAAGTTCAAATTTTGTTCGAATCACAAACCCCTAAATCAGAAAGGCCGGTTAATTAGAGTAGATAGCTCTTCTGAAAGTACTAAAAAAAACTTTAGCGTAAAGAGCGAGGTATTGACTAGAGGGCGAGCCCCCTCATATACGTAATAATTTCTGTTCGCTTTAAGTTTTAATGTTGCTCCTTACTTTCAGTTAAAAAAAACTAGTTTTTTATTTAAATTTCTGATCGTTCATTAAATAATGCTGGGAAATCCGGCGCCCCCTTCATAGAAATGTCCCTTCCCCCAAGGAAACATCCTCCATGGAAAGATCCTCCCCCGTAACCCCTACTCCGACCCCAACCCCCCACCAGAAAAAAATTCCTCCTGAAAACGCCTGAATACTTCCCAATAACCAATACTATATGTAAACAATGGGCAAAGTTTATAACTTGCAGCCCTTCCCCCGGGAACTGTGGGGGATTAAGTCATCCTCAAAGACATACTAATTAGATTTATGACTACGCTGAACAAAATGGCTATCTCAAAATTTTGATTGGGTGACTTCGGGAAAAAATTAGCGTGGGAGGGGACCGATTTGCCCTCAAATTTTTTTGGTCACTTAAAAGGGCACTAGAACTTTTAATTTCCGTTCGAATGAGCCCACTCACGATATTCTAGGACTACTGGATCGATACGATCACCCCTGGAAAGAAATTCCACACTTTTGCAGATAGGAGCTTGAAACTTCTATAGTAGGGTTCTCTGATACGCTTAACCTGATGGTGTGATTTTCATTAAAGTCCTATGACTCTTAGGGGTTGTTTCCCCCTTTTTCGAAAATAAGGCAAATTTTCTCAGGCACGTAACTTTTGATGGGTTTTTATGACTATAACCTCATAACTATGACTATAAGTTCTTATAGCTATAACTACAAGTTCTTCTAACTATTAAATAAAAAAACAAGTTTTTTAACTGAAAGTAAGGAGCGACATTAAAACTTAAAACGAACAGAAATTATTCCGTATATGAAAGGGGCTATCCCCTCCTCAACGCCTCGCTCTTTAAGCTAAAGTTTTTTATTGTTTTGAAAAATAAAGTTGTGAGACAGAGTCAAGCTTTAGCGTAGACAGCGAGGCGTTGAGGAGGGGACAGTCCCTTTCATGAACGGAATAATTTCTGTTCGTTTTAAGTTTTAATGTCGCTCATTACTTTCAGTAAAAAAAACTGGTTTTTTTATTTAATTTCTGAACGCTTTTGAATTAATGCAGCTTTGATTTTGGCTCACCGTACATGAATAATTAAAACGAAATTCGCATATTAATTTTCCTTTTTTTGGCTAAATGGCTTTCTCGAAATTTTGTTCTGAAGTAACTTACGAATAAACTTACGTAACGAATTTCTATATTCGTATTTTTTTATTTCGTATATTAGGGAGTTCGCCCCCTAGTCAATACCTCACTCTTTACGCTAAAGTTCGAATTTTGTTCGAATCACAAACCCCTGAATCACAAAGGCCGCTTAATTAGAATAGATAACTCTTTTGAAAGTACTGAAAAAGACTTTAGCGTAACGAGTGAGGTAATGACTAGAGGGCGAACCCCCTCATATACGTAATAATTTCTGTTCGTTTTAAGTTTTATTGTTGCTCCTTACTTTCAGTTGAAAAAAACTTGTTTTTTATTTAAATTTCTGATCGTTTTTTAAATAATGCTGGGAAATCCGGCACCCCCTTCATAGAAATGCCCCTTCGCCCAAGGAAACATCCTCCATGGAAAGATCCTCCCCCAAAACCCCTACCCCGACCCCCCGCCAGAAAAAAATTCCTCCTGAAAACGCCTGTATACTTCCCAATAACCAATACTATATGTAAACAATGGGCAAAGTTAATAACTTGCAGCCCTTCCTTCGGTAACTTTGGGGGATTAAGTCATCCTCAAAGACATATTAATTAGATTTTCGACTATGCTGAACAAAATGACTATCTCAAAATTTTGATTGGGTGACTTCGGGAAAAAATGAGCGTCGGAGGGGGCCAAGTTGCCCCCCAATTTTTTTGGTCACTTAAAAAGGGCACTAGAAATTTTATTTCCGTTCGAATGAGCCCTCTCACGATATTCTAGGACTACTGGATCGATACGATCACCCCTGGAAAAAAAAAAAAATTAAAAAAACAACAAACAAATAAACACGCATCCGTGATCTTTCTTCTGGCAAAACATACAAAATTCCACAAGTTTGCAGATAGGAGCTTGAAACTTCTATAGTAGGGTCCTCTGATACGCTGAACCAGACGGTGTGATTATCATTAAAGTTATATGAGCTTTAGGGGTTGTTTCCCCCTTTTTTCGAAAATAAGGCAAATTTTCTCATCTTTTGATGGGTAAGACTAAACTTAATGAAACTTATATATTTGAAATCAGCATAAAAATCTGATTCTTTTGATGTATCGATTAGTATCAAAATTCCGTTTTTTAAAGTTTCGGTTACTATTGAGCGGGGTCGCTCCTTACTTACAGTTCGTTACCACCAACTGTTTGCTAATCTTATAACTATAACTATAAGTTCTTATAACTATAAGTTGTCAGCATAAAGATGAAAAAGGACGGTATTTAGTTCACACCCCCCTTTACTCTATACTAGGGCTGTTTTAAGGGGTATATACTTTATTGATACTTTCTGGAGTGACCTCTGGAGGATTGAAAAAGTGCAACTATTACTCCTTTTTGTGAGAGGGGTGGCGGTGTCCAATATTATTAAGTCTGTCGGTTAACTTAAATTTAAGACACTATTTGGACAGTGTTCCTCTACATTTTGGAAATCCCCTTTGGTACTTGTGCATTATATGGTACACACGAAAGAGGTCAAGTTTGGTTAATGCTAATGAAATATAATAAAATAGGATGAGTATATAATAGTTTAGAAACAAATTTGGGCTATATATTTGCACACTAGGGGGGTGGGGGTAAAGCATAGCATATATTAAATACGTAACCTAACCTAACCTAGGTACCTCGCCCCCTCCCCCCCCTAAATCCCAAAAAACAACAGTTTAAATATTGTAAACGCAATTAGCAATCACGCTTTGCCATCCATTTATCTCTTGCAAATACCTGTTTGGCGGGTTTCCATTAGTAGTTCCTTGTACAGTATATAGCGTCGTGTACCATAAAATGCACAAGTACCTCTCCTTTTTTATCAAAGGGATTTCAATTCCAGTGGTAATCTTCTGATGATCAACGTCGACATGAGATCATAACTGATGCACTTCAATAACCGCTAGACCTGTCAGCACGAAAAATTTTGCACTAAGAAAAGTAAAAGAACGTTACTTAAGCCTCGT
>JAQQPU010000598.1:14541-34054 GCA_029168905.1 Artemia sp. Kazakhstan ARC1039 | reverse complement strand
ATAATTTTTTTTTTTTTTTTTTTTTTGTTTTTTTTTACTGTAACTGTTTAACAACAAACATGGAGTTTCAGTTATTATTATGAATTGGGACGTTAACAAACACTTCAGTTAAATTCAACCAACATCTTTCAACATCTTTATTTTTCTTAAGATGCAAATTTCGCGCTTAAATGGATCGTCAAGTTGCAAGACGTTTCCTGGTTGGTTTACTTGATGTGACTCGGGAAAATAACAAGAGATCCCAGTAGGCTGCATCTCTTACAGCCTATGACTTCCTAATAATGTCTAGAGTTTTAACAAGACCCTTCGGCGCCCTGCTTCTTATTTCAAGCCTTAAGAAAAAACAAAAAAGTATGTCAACTTTCTTGTGTTTTTCCGTTCACTCTCCGCATTCGAATACTATGTCAACTGGAGATAATTGTAGAGCTTAGGAGCCAGAGGCGGTTTTAGAGGAGGAACAGAGGGGGCACTTGCCCCGGGCGCAGAAATTTTAGAGGCGCAAAATTTCGAACAAATAATCTAACAGTTATAATAATTTTGCAATTTTTGAAATTTTATTAATAAATTATAGGACGCAGTTAATAAATAAAAAAATTAAATAATAGCAATTAAAATAATTAATCCACATTAAACAATTTAACTAACAAATTAAAAAAAACTATTTAGAAAAAAATTAATAATTAATTGATAAACTGAATTTAATTTTGTTAATAAATTGAAAAATTTATTATAATTTAAACTGTAAACTTTGTAGGCGACAGGGGGACACTAATCAAGATTTTGCACTGGGCGCACGAGAAGCCAGAACCGCTACTGTTAGGAACTTAATCACCCGAAATATTTCCTCATAAATCGTGGTTCAGAGCTGGAGGACCGAATACCAGCCACCTTGGACTTTGGACCAGAGATCCTTGGACACTGGACCACTGGGGCACTGGAGACCCTTCTTTTTTTAGCTCTTATGATTAATTATTATCTTAAAGTATCATACCAACTTAAATAAGAAAATTTAACAAATCTCATTTTCCCTATTTTTACTTTCAAGAGTCAAGTTCGGAGGAAAGGGGACAACTTGGTATATTCTAACCCTGAGTTCAATAAGCTTATTGCTTCTGATTTTTATAATTTTTGGCAATAGCAATTATTGAATTAAGTTCAAAAGTGCTTATTGAAATTTATTAAATTAATTATTTGCTTATTGTCTGCAATTCGTTCTTTTCTAGATTAAATGGAAAACACAATTATTTTCAACATAAAGAAAGGAGCAACATTAAAATTTAACACGAACAAAAATAATCTTGTATATTAGGGGGGATGCCCCTTCCTCGACCTTCGTTCTTTACGCTAAAGTTTGACCTTTTGTCCAGATTCTTGCAAGGGCCGTTGATTTCGAATGAAAAGTATTTTTATAGAACTTTAAAACTTTAGCGTAAAGAGCAAAGGTCGAGGACGGGGTGTCCCCCTCATACAGAATATTTTTTGTTGGTTTAAATTTTAATGTTGCCCCTTAATATCAACAGAAATAGCTTTTTTTTATTTATCAGTGGAAAATGCTTTTTTGATATTTCTTTAAAAATCAGAAAAAAATTAAGTAAACTTTTTTAGTGTCGTATGGCACTTTATAATGGCATTATCAAGTGAAATCCATAAAATTCAATTATATATAAAATCAGATATAAAATGAGCCTTTAAAAAGCTCTCTATCACATTGCATTAGCCTTCTAGTTCTGCTAGTCAGTAGACAATTTATGAAGAATACTAATGGGGTCTATGAGGGAGAAAATTAAAGAGGGGATTGTAAACTGTAAACTTAAGCATTAGGGCTCTAAACCATAAAGATCATCATAGCTTTCATTCTTCCCAGCCTTTCCATTCCGGAAATGCCATCCAAACTGCAATTTCAAGGTGTCACATGGATAAGCATATCAGCCCCCCCCCAATGCAAACCAATACATACTTTAATGGCTAAAAAATATAGACATTACAAATAAAAAATATAGACATTACAAAGTTTAAATTCTTGCCAATTTAAATGTAATCAGTTGACAGAATAACATGATTATAAAAGTTAAAGAAAAAATTCTTCGGTATAAAAAAGGTCACCGTTGAGGTTAAAGCATGAAATAAAAGCATACATCTTTGAAAAATCAGGCAAACCGAGTTTGAATGGAAGAGCTTTGACTTTCTTGTTTCTTGTTTGCTCATACTTATGATATAGTAGTCTGATTCGAGTTCTTGCGAAGTAAACATTAAGGAGAGAGGATTCAATTTTTTTAGTAAGTTAAATTTATGTTAATTTGTGGCAAGGCCGTACCCAGGATTTTTTTTTCGGAGGGGGTTTTACTCAACGAATTTTTTTAGGGGAGGGGGGTTACACAAAAACCCTCAAAAAACGCATACAAAATTTGTTTATATCCATTTTTGTTACGTTTTTACGAGTCAAACAAACAATTCGGGGGGAGGGGTCAAACCCCCTTACCCCACCTATGGGTACGACCTTGTGGGTTAAGCTGTATAACAGGGGAGAAATCCTGAAGAAAAAAAATACCATTACCTTCTTCATTCAATTATTTTTCCAAATATAATTGTTGCTGCCGTCAAGCACTAGCAATTACCCCACATCTATGTATGCTGAATTTACCATTTAGTTGAATAAGCACTAGTAAAACTTTAGAAGAAAGAGCATCAGATTAGGGAAGGTTGGTATCCCTTATCCCATACATGAAGGCTAATTTATATTTGTTTTAAGCTTTAATATCGTAATTTTAATTTAATTTCATAAGAATATTGTATTTTAGTTTAATCCACTATATGAGATAGATCAAAATAGACCAGAACCCCTCCAGCCCACCATCCCGTATCGTCCCTGCTTCACCATCCCGTCTTCTACCACGTCTCCCACAAACAGACTTTCGACGCTCCACCTCAGAGGTAATATGATTTAACATCTAAAATTTGGCCACAACAAAGAACGGTCAAAATAACGAAGGACTTCAGTAAAACTTAATTTGGTTGCTGGTTTAGGTACCCTACAGTGGTACTTGTATGATATACGCCCTACCTAATGTTCTTCTAATATGTTCCTCTGACACTAAATCCTAATGATATTAACTAAAAAAAAGCAGGTTTTTTTTAACTGAAAGTAAGGAGCGACATTAAAACCTAAAACGAACAGAAATTATTCCGTATATGAAAGGGGCTGTCCCCTCCTCAACGCTCTTTACGCTAAAGTTTTTTATTGTTTTAAAAAATAAAGTTGTGGGACAGTCAAACTTTAGCGTAAAGAGCGAGGCGTTGAAGAGGGGACAGCCCCTTTCATATACGGAATAATTTCTGTTCGTTTTAAGTTTTAATGTCGCTCCTTACTTTCAGTTAAAAAACTTGCTTTTTTAGTTAATTTCTGAACGTTTTTGAATTAATGCAGCTTTGATTTTGGCTCACCGTACATGAATAATTAAACAAAATTCGCATATTAATTTCCCCTTTTTTGGCTAATTGGCTTTCTCGAAATTTTGTTCTGTGTAACTCACGAATTAACTTACGTAACGAATTTCCATATTCGTATGTTTTTATTACGTATATTAGGAAGTTCGCTCCCTAGTCAATACCTCGCTCTTTACGCAAAAATTTTTTTAGTACTTTCAAAAGAGCTATCTATTCTAATAGACCGGCCTTTGTGATTCGAACGAAATTCGAACTTTAGCGTAAATAGCGAGGTGTTGACTAGGGAGCGAACTTACGTAACGAATTTCCATATTCGTATGTTTATGGCGAACCCCCTCATATACATAATAATTTCTGTTCGTTTTAAGTTTTAATGTTGCTCCTTACTTTCAGTTGAAAAACACTTCTTTTTTATTTAATTTCTGGTCTTTTTTTAAATAATGCTTGGAAATCTGGCGCCCCCTTCATAGAAATGTCCCTTCCCCCAAGGAGACATCCTCCATGGAAAGATCCTCCCCGTGGCCCCTACTCCGACTCCGACCCCCCACTAGAAAAAATTCCCCCTGAAAACGCCTGTTTACTTCCCAATACCCAATACTATATGTAAACAATGGGCAAAGTTTATAACTTGCAGCCCTTCCCCCGGGAATTGTGGGGGATTAAGTCATCCTCAAAGACATATTAATTAGATTTTCGACTATGATGAACAAAATGGCTATCTCAAAATTTTTACTGGGCGACTTCGGGAAAAAATGAGCGTGGGAGGGGGCCAAGTTGCCCTCCAAATTTTTTGGTCACTTAAAAAGAGCACTAGAACTTTTAATTTCCGTTCGAATGAGCCCTCTCAAAATATTCTAGGACTAATGGATCGATACGATCACCCCTGAAAAAAAAAAAAAAAAAAAAAAAAAAAAAAAAAAAAAAAAAAAAAAACAAACACACATACGTGATTTTTCTTCTAGGAAAAAAAAGAATACAAAATTCCACATTTTTGCTGATAGGAGCTTGAAACTTCTATAATAGGGTTCTCTGATACGCTGAATCTGACGGTGTGATTTTCATTAAAGTTCTATGACTTTTAGGGGTTGTTTCCTCCTTTTTTCGAAAATAAGGCAAATTTTCTCAGGCACGTAACTTTTGATGGGTAAGACTAAACTTCATGAAATTTATATATTTGAAATCATCATACAAATCTGATTCTTCTGATGTATCTATTGGTATCAAAATTCTGTTTTTTAGAGTTTCGGTTACTATTGAGCCGGGTCGCTCCTTATTCGTTACCACGAACTGTTTGATATACCCGAAGTAAGATAAAAATAAAATACTTTGGAAACAAATTTGGGCTATATATTTGCACATTAGGGGGGGGGGGGGGAAGTATAGCGGGTCTGCATGTCTAATGTCTTACGTCACTTCTCTTTATCTTGTCTCACGCTAAGCTGAAAGAAACTAACAAAAAAAAAAAAAAAAAACGGTTGTATAATGTGTTAATGAATGAACTACATTATGTAGGGCGTTTATCATACATGTAACCCTAAAGTTTTAAGTGAACTAATAACGGAAATGCTGATTGCTAATTTCGGTGCTTAGGAAAATCAACCAAGTAACATAGACGATATGATGGTGCCCCTATGTGAACTGTGTGTCAAAGCATAATTCAGGGAAATAGAAGTCAATAGAATACGTAAAAGAAAATAAAGACCCCCCCCCCCCGAGAACCAAAAATATAAAGCCATAAGAATTAAACCATTATGGTAGAAAGTATCGGTGGCTGCCTAGCTTTATATATATACATACAGTGACATACTTTTGTTTCTTGTGTATTTTATTTATTGGTTTGGTAAGGTGGTCTTACTAATCAGCTACTACCCTGCCTTTGAATGCTTTTGGGTTGTGAAATTAGCAAGCTGCTACTGCGGGTTTGTATCTAAAGGAGTCAGTGGCGGATCCAGGGGGGCTAGGGGGCGCCCCCCCTAGCGTAGTCTAAAGTAGTGTAATTTACTTAATTAACTCAAGTTTGCGTTAAATAAACTTGCTCCTAACGCAAATTTATTGGATCAACCTATTTTGCCCCCCCCCCCCCTAAAAAAAATTCTGGATCCGCCCCTGATAGGAGTACCAAACGGGGTACCAGAGGCTGAATTTACTGAGAACCCTATGGATGTTCTCAGGAAACCTTGATAATAAATCACTCACTCAATTCACTGGCATATGAGAAAAAGAAAAACATTGTTGCCAAAACTTCAAGGAAAAATCATAGAAATGACAAGGACAGGGGTTTTAGTTCGAGTGGGGTTCATTCATGTCCTGCCTGTATAATTGATAAGGAGTCTTCAGCTGAAAGAAGCAGATACAACTGAAATTTAAACTACTTTAATCATACAAGTTGTCGTAAATCGTAAGGTTTTTGGTAAAAGTTTACAAAAATCGTAAAGTTAGGCCTATTTAAAGTAGAAGCCCCTATCTCTTAATACTTTGCCATTGCCCAAATTAAAAAAAAAAACTATGTTTTATCTTAATTTCATTAATTTAACAAAACTATCCCCAAATGATGATTATCCAGAAACTATGGCCCGTACATGAATTCTAATTGCAAATTCAGATGCAACGTAAAAATATACACTAGAGTACAAAGTCTTCCCTGAGCTTTCTGGAAAGTTTCTGGTGCGTTTTTTTATCTTTAATTAATTTTTTTCATTTAATTAATTCATTTTTACTTCATTCAGTTTTTTTTGTAAACAAGTCCTTTTTTTATATCTGATTGTTTGCCTTAGCCCACTAAACGAACTTAACCCTCATTTTATCCAGAATCAAGTTCATAAGAAGATTTATGTGGATATGCAGATTAGAAAATGTGTATGATAGCCATTCTCCAGCTAAAGAGAATGGACACTATAGTTTTTTCCTAGATTTTCATAGACATATAATTTAAAGGTTTAAAGGTACTTGTATGATATAGTCACGACCTAATATTCTTAATCTAAGTAGAACCTGTTTCTCTGGCGCTCAATCTTAACGAAAAGTATGTTGAAATACAATACCTTAGAAACAAATTTGGGCTAGGTATTTGCACATTGGGGGGGGGGGGGGGTAAAGTGTAGCGGGTCTGCATGCCTAACGTGTTAGGTGCAATTATTCTGCAATTTTTGAAGTAAGAATTGTTTTCTAATTTCATACTGTCCAAATACTTTACCCCGATCCCCACCCCCTAATGCGCAAATATATAGTCCAAATTATATATTTCCCATTTATTTCGTCACTTCTCTTTGTCCTGACTCAGCCTAAGCTGAAAGAAACTAACGAAAAAATCAGTACAATGCGTCAACGGATAAACAAGGAGAGGTCGGCGCTATATCATACATTTACCGGTTTAAAGATCACAAAATTTTTGCCACATAATTGCGTTTTACGGGAAAAGGCCCCGGCTGAATTTGAACTGAACCAATAATTGCCTGTCATATTAAATAAAATTAGTAAGTGTCCGTAGCTCTTTGTCAATTACTAATCTGGAATCAATCATCTTTTACAAAGAGTATCCGAATTGCCTTCACTGTGATTACTGCTGTAGCCTACTTAATTGTCAGCAATCTCCTAGTCTTCATAATAGAGCAAATCGTGTTTATACATAAAGCCATAAGGCAAGCGAGTGTTTTTCATTGTTAGGATTGTAAACGGTCAGAAAGTTTCATTAAGAAGGTGCGAAATTTTCAAGTGATTTTCTAGGAATGCCCTGTTTTAGAAACTGTTTTAGTTTAGTAATTTTGTTAGGAATGCCCCCCTCCCCGCCTTCTAAACGTTAGAACATAATTTGCACTTTACCAAAAAAACCCTTATTTCGAGCTGAATGTTTCTATTTCTCATAATATAAAAAAAAACAGTATTTTAACCAAGATTACTGAAAAAACAACAACAACAAATGAGTATGAATTGACAATCTAATATTCATATACTGATATTTATTCCTTGAAGTCATAATAATTTCGGGTTTATTAAAGTTAAAAAGGTGAAATCATGTAAATGTATTTTGTTGTCACTAAAGTGCAAATTATGTTTTGGTCTTCAGAAGGCATGAGGGCGTCAGCCCTGCTCATTAGACCCAGACACCGTGCTGATTTTCTTTTCGGCGGTGAATAGCTGATTACTAGGGAAAACGGTGGCGCGCCGATTTTTCTTATTGGGAAGGATTTTCAAGTCTGTTCAAAACGTAACGTATCGTTCAAATCCGAATAAACAAACGAGCCTGTCTGTTTAAAACTCTAGGGACCCTTTAAAACTCTGAGGGCACTTACAACATAAGAACACATACAAATTTGAGGAAAACGCGATACAAGCAACATTAAAAAGTCTGTAGGATCAAGAGTCTTTATTAAGACGTTTTAATCTTTGCCTACTAAATAAATGTGTGCATGTGTCCCTTCGTGTATGTGTTTTCGTGGTACCTTCTGTTCTACTCAATGGAACCCAGTAATCACAGTACCAGGCCCGTACTCAGGAATTTGTTTCGGGGGGGGGGGGGGCAAATCCTTCAAATCCCTTATTCTGTGAGAAGCATCTGAAAATCTTGGGAAAATAAAAAAAATCGTCAAATTTCGAGAGACCCTGGCCTGGAGGCCCCCCCTGCGTATGTCACAATAGTGAAACAGCTTTTGTTCTTCGTGTGCAGCAGAACACAGAAGAAGCTAAAGACTCAGATCGTCTGGAGTAAGAGGGAGAAAAAATAACAAACAATAACGTCTTGCAAATGCCTTCTAGCAGTTAAATTAGGCCCAGTTTAGAGGCCTTAACAACACAAGCGGATGCTGCTTTCTATCTCCATTCTAGCAGGCAGGGCATCACAACGGAGGAGGAGGGCAGCACTCCAAACTTTTTGAGATTCGGTGAAATTTGGGCCATAAGTCCGGAATTATACGGAATCACAAAAAAAGTGTAGTTACAGTGAAATCTAAGGGTCCCAAATTTCAATTCAATTTCAGTACCAATGCCAAAGTCCGGTAAAGAAGGTCCAAAATTCAGTAGTACAACTTATAAATTCTG
Source organism: Artemia sp. Kazakhstan ARC1039 (assembly GCA_029168905.1). Lineage (NCBI taxonomy): Eukaryota > Metazoa > Arthropoda > Branchiopoda > Anostraca > Artemiidae > Artemia > Artemia sp. Kazakhstan ARC1039. The sequence goes on along the minus strand of JAQQPU010000598.1, from coordinate 25,576 downwards.
CGAAGGAAATCTCTTAATGGCAAGTCTTCTCATTAAATATAGTTAGAGCTGAATCAAAATTTAAAATCGTTCCACAAAAAAAAAAAAAAAAAAAAAAAAAAAAAAAAAAAAAAAAAAAAAAAAGGATTTGGTCGAATTTTGCGCAGGATTTTAATCTTATTTCTCTCTTCTTTCCAAAATTCAAGTGAATTTTCTGGAACGGATATGGTAAACTGCAAAGTTCGCCAACTTTGCATTTTTGTAGTTTCGCCAAATCGGCTGAATTTGAACTAAGAAAGTAGAACTGTTTCTGACCTAAAATAAGTTATTTGCTTACCGAATTTACTGTTATTTGCATGGGTTTGATCTACTTCATTTTTCATCTTTTTTCGCCAAGTTGAACAGTGAGAAATAAAATAAAATAAGTAAAATAAGGCATTAGATACAAGAGTCTAAGAGCATGCTTTCAACTCACAGCTTCTTAGAAATAATTTAACTTAGAATCGTTGATCTGAGCTAAAGTTTTTCATCGACGTTTTAAAACATAAATAACGATTGAAGGTATTCTCCCCCCCCCCAGGTTTTAGTATGCAAAATTCGAAACAAATCAAAACTATTTTGGCTCATTCAGTACTATCATAGATCCAAGCAGTTCAAATCTTTAATTAATACATTACATTGTGAGGTCGTTTTATGAAGGAAGAAAATTTTTAAAGGACACTTTGTAATCCTCTAAATTCCAAATACTTTGTCGTTTCGCGGCATACCGAGTCACTTGAAAGACGGAAGGGGGTAATTCTAATCCCATGATTAGAATTGATCAAAAACGAAAATTTTGCAGTAGAATACGCTGGAAACCAGAGCACAGGGATGGAATAACAAATTACGGCTAATGACATGAAATAGGTCTTAAAAGTTAATTATCTTAATAGGTGTATAAAGGCAAAATAAGATCTGTAAAGGGGAATTTTTTTATTGCTGTGACGCACTACAAATACATTATTAAATTGTGCTGCAAGAAATCAAGAAGACTGATGCAAATGAGAGAATAAACTCTTTAAGAAAATTTTGTGAAATTTCTAGTGGGCCGAGCCCCCTGGCGTCCTTAAATACTCCAATTCCTAATCTGTCTTTAAGCTCTTATTCGCATTTTCTGGTTAGAAATCATTATTGATAGACTTTTACAAAGTTACTTACTACGCTAGCTTGTTTAGCATGTCAAAATCAGCAAATAACTGCGAAAACAAGGAATTTTTAAAAACTTGAAAATTTTTGCAAGGCTAAATATAGACAGACCGGTAGTGTACCGGTGCGGCAATGGTACCGGCGGGACACTGGCACGCTACAGAATTTTCATCGGCAGCGCATCACCGATAAATCGGCGAAGCGTCTGATTCGATTATTTATTGTGGTTTCTGTTCGTTTTGGATTTCATTTATCTATTGATGGTGATTTGTGGTAGTTTTACGCTTGGAAAATTCTTGAACTTTATCCTGTGATTTTATTCCCACTGAAGATGGTCGAGCGGAGATCTCGGCCGAAATATTTGCATTGGATTTTCACTGGCTGTAAAGATCCTCGTTTTTTCTTACATTGTGACGTAGCTCTTTACTTTTCTTTGAAAATCTTATTTTGTGGAAAAAGTTTAAACTAATACAAATATAAACCAATGGAACTAAAGCACCCTTTAAAACACGGAAGTAAGGACTGTAACCTCTATTTTGCTCTTTGTTATCTTAAACCTGGCTTAAGTGCATTTATTATCTTAAACCTGGTTTTGAGTTGGTGTTTTACGGAGAGACTACAAGCAAGCAAGCAAGCAAAAAAAAAAAAAAACTATTTTTTTAATTCAGCCGAAAATGGGGTTTCTAATAAGCTAATTTATTTGGTGTTTTTGTCCGTAAAAGAACAAGCGAAAACACGGCTTTAGTTATCCAAACGGTTTCAGCAAACAATTGGCTGGATATGCACTTGTAGTTATTGCCACAAATTGGTTTTGGAAAAATTGGGACGAGTCAGATAACTAGACCTTGCGATACTGGTTAAATAAATAAATGAATAAAAAAAAACTTTTTTCGAATGAAAGTAAGGAGCAACGCAAGAACTTAAAACACAAGAAAATTATCCCGTGCATGAGGAGGACTATCCCTTCTTCAACCATCGCTTTTTACATTAAAGTATTAAGACAAAAATTCAAACTTTAGCCTAAAGAGAGATGGTTGAGGAAGCCGTAGTCCCCTCATAAATGGCATATTTTTGTTCTTTTTAAGTTTTGATATTGCTCCTTACTTTCAGTCGAAAAAACTTGGCATAGTTAATGGACATTTTAAATATGCTGAATCAAATGGTTGGCTCATATTTTGATCTTACGTCTTTGGGAAAAAGAGACTTAGGAGGGGGGGGGGCGCTAATTAGCCTTCATTTTTGGGTCACTTAAAAAAGACACTAGAACTTTGGGTTTCTATTCGAATGATTCCTCTCTTGATCTCCTAGAGCCAGTGGTTCGATACGATCACCAAGAAGAAAAAATAATAAAATTAAATAAACACGCTTCCGTGATCTTTCTTATGGCAAAATGAGGGAAGATCCGTGATCTTCTCCCTTTTCGAAAATCAGACAAATATTGTTAGGCTCGTAGCTTTTAAATATTTAAAATAAGCATATAATTTTACATATTTAAAATCAGCAAAAAAACCCATTCTTTTGACATATCAATTGTTATCGAAATTCCGTTTGTTAGAGTTTCGGTTACTATTGGATGGAGTTGCTCCCTAGTTACAGTTCGTAACCACGAACTGTTTGAAACAAAATTGTTTTTAATCTAGCGCTTGATCAGCCTTGTTTGAAAAAGTTCCATGAAAACACGAGTTTTGCTTAAATACCTTTGTAAGTGTTCCTATTTTTTCATGAACACCTGTTCATCTTATCTGAGTAATTTCTTTTTATAGACTTCCTATCTACTATAGAGAAGAACTTGTTTGCAAGCGTTGACAGAAATGGATGAATTTCCTTCACCTTTCACCGCCCTTTTAAGTAAACTAACAAGTAGTGACACCACCATAGTTACAATTCAATGTAATGGTGGGGACGTTCCGGCTAAAAAGAGTCTATTAACAGCAGTAAGCGATGTATTTAAGTGCATGTTTGAAAACGAGTTTCTTGAGAAGGAGACTAATACTGTTATGGCAGATGATGTTCATTTTATGACCATGGAATTTTATTATCCAGTGTTATAAAGGGGAAAGGGTTTTATGTTTCCAGGAAGTGGACAAAGATGCTTTTGAATATATTGTTGAGAAATATAATTTCCTAGGTATTCGGGAAGAAGCGGCTGAGAAGGTAATTCGTATTTACAGAGAAACAGGAAATGTAGAAGTCCTTGAGAATGTTTTTTCCATTTCTAACAGTCAACAGTCCAAGATGACTGCTTTAAAAGAACTCGTTCCAATCGTTGCAGCGGGGCAAAGGGCACCATCCTTTGTTGATTTGTTCACGACCGAAGAATTTAAGGAGTTTTCCAAAAATTGCTGTAACGTATTGAAAGACTCGAAAGTTGAACAATGGGATGGTTTCTTAAAAACCTTTTATAGCTGGACGTTAAAGAACCCGGAAGGAAGATCCGTTGCATCCGTAGAAATTTTGGGAATGATTAACATAGAACAATTCCCGATTACTGACGTTCTGATACTGTTTGAAAATGTGAAACTTGGCAATGCACTCCAAACAGTTAAATCAATTTCAGAAAAATTGTTGCGCCACATACTAAAAGTGGAAGTTGAAAAACCCAAAAGTGAAAAATCCTCTCCGACGCCAATCAAATTCAATTCATTGACTGGACCGAAAATCCAGTCCAGCAAGGTCCTTTGTATCGAATGTGGACATACTGACGAGCTTCCTTACCATTATTCATCAAAATGCATGGGAAAGCACTTGAGATGCATGAGGACGGGATGCCCACATCGGTCCACGGTCGGTCCACGTGTAGATTGCCATGTGACACTTGTGTATCCAAAAATAGCTGTTCTTTTTGGGTCTTTGACTTGCTAAACAACAATGGAGTTCCAACATATTAGAACTTCTTACCAAAATTTCCCAGAAACCTAAAATGTTGTCTCTAAGACACAAGTCAATTCTCAGTGTGCTGTTAGTGTAGGTGAAATTAGTAAAGCGATGACATCCACTGTAATATTCTAATAAAAATAAAAATCAATTTAAAACAATGAACGATGTGAAACGCCTATTTAGCTTTGTTTTCAATTTTTAGGAACTTCTGTATTGTATAAAATAATTCAGTTATAAAAAATATTTGCCAGTCAATGCCAACTTTCTATTCTCTCTCGGTCTCTATCTCTCAAAATATCTCCGTTTTCACTTTTTCACTCTTTTTCCTTTTTTCTCAGTACTTTCTTTATCTAAAGTATTGAGGCTCATTTAGTCAAATATTTTATTAATAAATGTTCTCAAACTAAATTAATTATGTATATAATCTGACCTTTCAAAATATTTTTACCTTTTAACAGTTTTCCAAAGTAGACTTCAAGACTGTATCTTTTCCAAAAACAAACAAAAATAATATTATATCAAATCATTTAGATTTGTTATCATTTTCAGGTTAGGTTTAAAGACATCTAAAAAGAAAGGACACGGATAAACATTAAAGAGGATATATATAAAAAAAAATTTGTAAAGAAAATACAAAATATATTCATAAGAATTTGGTTATGGTTTTGACAATTGTAGAGGCGATATTCAATTTAATATTACTTCACTTTTTTTTTATTCCTACCTCAAATGCAAAAGGTGAAAAATTAAGGGGGTTTAAAGGGCTTTTGTGGGCGTTAAGTTGTAATCTAAAGAAAATACACGCTTCAGGTTTTCAATCATTTGCATTTTGCCGAAAAGATTAAGGAAGGTTTGTGTCAAAAGTTTTTGGTTGTTTAAGCCCCCCCCCCCATTAGCAGCAACTTTCTAAATTATACTAAACAATATAGCTGTAAGAATATTTGTTGTCAGCGCAAAACTGATCTTTCTCACTATTCGGGTTGATTTAGAAAAATCCTTGATTGATGAGGTGCACGAAAAGATCAAGGAAAGTTTGTATCAAAAGTTTTTGGTTGTCCCCCCCCCATTAGCAACAAATTTCTAAATTACTAAGCAATGTAGCTGTAAGAATATTTGTTGTCAGCGCAAAACTGATCTTTCTCACTATTCAGGCCGATTTAGTAATATCCTTGATTGATGAGGTGCACGATCATCAGGTAAAAAAATGCCCAGGATCGCTGAGTTTTTTTTAGTTTGAAGGAGGATTTATGCCCTTAAATACTCTGTCGTTTATATTAAAAAATAATAATAAAGAATTGTAAGGGCTTGAACAGTAAACGAAAACGATATATAACACATGATATAAAGAAAACAAACAAATAGTTTTATTTGAACAAAGAATTCGTATGTTTTTCAGATCAAATAAGATTACTAAGTCATTTTCTAAGATACTTGTCTTACATGGGCATATATAAGGTGGGGGGGGGGGGGCGGGGGGCCCCCCCCCCCCCCTGGCTGAACGATGTTGCCTTATTTTTATATTTTCGAACGGCTCTGGAAACGGATGAGGATGAATAGATGGTAATAGGTCACGAGAAAATTGACCAATTAACTATCCTCACTTCTTGATCTTGCAACAGGGTTAAGCGTTTTCCACCTGACTCCGTATATTCAGCTGCTAAAAAGGAATTTGCTTAACTGTTAGCTCTCCAAACTCAAGGCGGCTGATCTTGTAGATTCAAACCACTGACCCCTACGCCAAGCAAGGCCGTATCCAGTGAGGGAGAGCTTGGTAGTTTGACACCCTCCCCCCTTCTTCCCGAAATGTTCGTCCTACTCGTAAAATGTAATAAAAAGGCATATAAACGAAATTTGGATGCGTTTTCTAAATTTTTTTACCCCCCCCCCCCCTTCCAAGCAAACATCCTGGATATGACCTTGACCCCTTCGCCCCAAAGGACATAGGAAGTATCGTTACTTACCAAAGTAACATTACGAGTGAAGACGGTGGTTGCATTGGGTGTATTAAATAAAGATAAAAATAAAAAAAAATTTAAACTGAAAATAAGAAGCAACGTTAAAACATAAAACGAACAGAAATTATTCCGTAAATAAAAGGGGCAAGTCCCTCCTCAATACCCTGCTCTTTACGCTAAACTTTTTTAGTATTTTAAAAACATCTTCTGATTCTCCTTAAGCGGCCCCTGTGTTACAGGAATCGTTCTTAAGGAATTGGGATGAAAGGACAAACTTTTGCGTAAAGAGCGGGGTATTGAGGAGGAGGCGGTCCCTCTCACATATGGACTAATTTCTGTTCACTTTAAGCTTTAAAGTTGCTCCGTACTTTCAGTTTAAAAGACTTATTTTTTTTTATTTAATTTCTTATCGTTTTCCAAATAATGCTGGAAAATCCACCTCCACCCATGAGCCCCACCCCAGCAATAAATTCCTCCATGGAGATTATTTCCACGTAAAATCTCCCACCTAAGAAATTCCCTCTGAAAAATTCCTTCCTCGCCTCAAATTCCCCCCAGAAAATTTCTTGCGGACGATTCCACCTGAAAAATTCTCCTAAGCATCCTTTTCATTTGAAAAAAGACTTGTTTTTTATTTTATTTCTGATCGTTTTTCATCGTGACCCCCCTATGTGGAAAAAATTTCCGGACCCCTCCCCCCCCCCCATGGAAAGTTTATCCCTCTGAAAACTTATCAATAGAGGCTTTCTCTTGGTGATAATTCTCCAATGGAAAATTTCTCCCACGGACTCCCCTCCTCTTCTTCTATGGAAAAATCTCCAAGAGAATTCCAACACCGCTGAAAATTTCTCCCGAACAGTTCTCACAGAACGTCTCCATATGAAAAATTAAATCGCCAAAGAGAAAGTAAGACAAATAAAACGAATTTCGTATATGAATTCTGGCGAATTTTCCCCGTGTAAAGTTTTCCCTGGAAATTTTACAACCCGAAACTTCCCTTCCAACAATAAATTCTACCCGCACAAACATATGTACACTTCTCAATAATAGATACTATTATGTAAACAACGGACGAATTTTTGTAACTGGCAGCCTTTCCCCTCGAGCTCTGGGAGGGGTCATGTCGTCCCCAAAGACATAGTTATTGGACATTTCAATTATTCTGAACAAAATGTTTATCTCAAAATTTTGATCGAACGACTTCGGGGGAAAATGGGCATGGGAGGGGGAAAGTTACCCTCCACTGTTTCTGGTCCCTTAAAAATGACATTAAAACTTTTTTTTCCATTCAAATGGACCCTCTCCCGATCTTCTATGACTATTAGTTCAATAGGATCACCCCTGGGAAACAAACAAAAAAACCACAACAACAAATAAACACACATCCGTGATCTTTCTTCTCGCAAAAATACAAAATTCCATATTCTTGCAGATGGGAGTTTGAAACCTCTCGAGTAGGGTTCTCTGAAAAGCTGAATCTGTCAGTACGATTTAGATTCCTTGACTTTTAAGGAATGTTTCCCCCTTTTTGGAAAATCCAAGAAATTTTCTCAGGCTCGTAGCTTTTGAAGGGTAAAATTAACCTTAATAAATCTTTTATTTTTGGAATCAGCATAAAAGCCAATTATTTTGATGCATCTATTAAAAATTTGGTTACGATTGGGCCGAGTCATTCCTTACTTATAGTTCGTTACCACGAACCATTTGATGGAAAATTCTTGGTGTATTTATCTATGAGGATAAATCAGAACCCTAAGTTGGAACTCAGCAGCAGCAACATACTGCACTGATCAGAATTGATTCCTGTGATGAGATAATGTAAAATTATCTCCATACTAATTCAAACAACAAGAAGAAGAAGCATCAGGACATATTCAAAACCTTTCCCGTTAGAGCCATTCTTAAAAGGTGCTATGGAGCTGAGAGATTGTTAACACTTAACAGTTTCTTTTTTGATTTTCGATTTTAATTTTTGGTATAATAGGAATCAAACAGGCGTACAGAGAGGGAAATTTAAACTACTAGATTTAAGTCTTATGACTATTTCTTCCAATTTCCAAATTACTAACGTATTTAGTTTTAATTTTGATGTCCAAAGGGTGTTCAACAGAGCACAATAAAAGCGTTCATTAAATGTATAATTAAAATCAATTATAATAAGTAATATTGAACAGACTAATCTCCTTTGCTGAAAGGCAACTATTTGTACATAATTCTTTACATTTCAGAGAGAGGGAAACCAGTTCGAATCCCCTTAGCTGCCTAGGCCGTGAGAAAAAAAGATTCTTTTCTACATTGCAAATTATAGTCTATCAAAGCTTCTAAATAATAATCTGGCGCAGGTGTTTTCCATATAGATTAAGAGATAAAAAAGAGTTACCTAAGAGGCCTTCCAATCAAGGTTTCCAAGGATTCAAGATTAGGGACAGGGCTTCTATCAAGACTGGAAAACCTAGTTAATCTGCGATAGCACAGTAAAGAGAGGGGCCAAACTCTTCTGGAATAAAAATGTATACTTCAATTATTATAAACGTCACATGATACACAAAAATTGTCGATACAGATCAATCAACATACGCTTTGGCAGTACGTTACATCGACACATTCTCTTAAGCTAGTATACCGGGGCCTAAATTCCTCCTTAATTCCGGGGGGGGGGGAGGCAAAGTTGATGCTGATTTTTTCAAGTTAAGTAAAAATGAGCCATATAGTACCATAAAGGAAAATGTATACTAAAGGAAACTGATCTGTTTCTATTGATCCTAGAATTATGTAGGACTTTCTTAGTTTTGACAAGATTTTGAAGACGCTAAATTCCAGCTGGAAGGGGGGGGGGCAAATTGGGGCCTACCCTAGAGCAAATTATGCCCCTATTAGTATGAAGCATTTGCGCAAGAACGAGGAGGGGCGATGCCCCCTAAATGTTCAGTTTTTCTTGTACCTTCCTATATCTTTGATACAGAAAGAGAACAAAAAACTCCACTATCAAAATAAATTTCACGTATATACTGGTATAGGTAACGACTTTGAAGCCGAAATTATCAGGACTGCATTGTTTTATCGCGAAAAACTTTTCCTTGATGAAATACTTGACACGAGTGTCATAATTTTAAACTCATTCCTACATAAACATTTTAAGTAGGAGACTAGGTTTTCCGTCAAAAAAAAAAAAAAAAAAAATGTTGAGCAAATTGTAAAATATTTAAAAAAAATTATTTTAAACATTTCCCATTTATTCTAATTATCGCCATTAGAATTAATCATTCTAATGCACCATAATTATCGGCAATATTTTGTCAAAATCCTGGTGGGGGGGAGGGCAAAGCTGGAGCCATTTTTCCCAAGTCAAGTGAAAATGAGTCATATAGTACCATAAAGGCAAAGATATACTAAAGAAAACTGACCCGTTTCTCTTGAATTATGCAGGCTTATCTTACAAAATTTCTGAAGAAACTAAATTTCAGCTGAAAAGGGGAGGCAAACTCGATTCGGAGGGGGGGGGGGGGGCAGTCTTCCCCCTGTCCCGTAGGAAATTACGCCCCTGTCAAAAATATAGAAGGGTGGATTGTTAAAAAAAGGTACTTGTCTTGAATCCGATAAACACGCGATAAGTGAAGTTTCGTTAATGCTAATGAAATAAAACAAATTAGGATAAAAACCTAATGGTTTAGAAACAAATTTAGGCTATATATTTGCACATTAGGGGACCTTTTTTTGCCCCTTCAACCCCCCAAAAAACTGAAGTTAAAATCTTTGTCACAGAGTGAACAACAACTCACTAGCTAGCGGAAACCTGTTTTTCAAATGGTATCTTTGAAATTCTCTATGCGGTTCACTGCATGTTTATCGGATTCAAGAGAAGTACCAAAAGAAACAAACAAAAAAACTTTTGAAGCTACTGAGGTAAGTGTCACTAAAAACATGAAAGCATACGTCCACGCGTGCGTTGCATTTGCATATTTCGTCATTTACCCTAAACAATCAAAGTTTATTGCCTTTTTTGGAAAGAACCTCAATGAACCCCTTTTTATTCTCAAAATGAGTATCAAAAGGAAACAATTCCAAACTTGCAAGTATCGTCAGAAAAATTATGAAATATAAAAAGTTGTAACAAAGACAGAGGGCCACGCTACGGTGCTTAACTAACTCCTTCTACAGTTTATGCCCAAACTTACATTCAAATTATTATTTTACAATTAAAAAATTTCAGAATGAGACTCAACGATTTTGGAATCATCTATCTGTAAAATCTATCCGTAACTTCAGAAACACTCCTCGAGGGACTGAGCATCCACATAAGAGGTTTGATTGGGTTTTAAAGGATTCGTAGACATCTTGACTTTTAGGTTATTAGAATTAGTTTACAATCAACATTTCAAGTCCCATCCCTTTCCCGAAAAAAAGCTAGAACTTCGCATTTACGACGTACCGGTACAACTTTATTTTTTGGCCTGCGAAAGTTCGTACACACATTAATAATAATGATAATCTTTTTTTTTTACCCTTTTCCCTAAACATTAAAAATGCTGATAGAGGAGTATAAAGGAAAAAAAACAACAAAATACAGCATAAGAAGTAGAAACCAACAAAGAATGAGTTTATATATCAATCAAACAAAACTACAAAATAGGAAATTAACAAATGAGACACATCTGATTGTGAGCTTATGTTGAAGCAACGGCAATATGATTCTTTATATTAGCGATTTTTTTACTTTATAATTCTTGGAGTTCTGTTGAGTTTACAGAGATATAATACCAGCTCTTTTTTCGGCTCCTGACAGCTGGCTAGCCATAAATACATAACGAATTTACAGATTTACAACGACAATATGACTCTTGTTTCTACACTAACCTATACTTTTGTGTTTTAAATCACCCAATGAAATTTATATAATAAAAAAGTAAGCTTTATTTTATTATTTTGTTTATTACTAAGCACACTTCAACTAGTCATCAATTGCTTCATAAAAAAGGATTTCCCGTAAATCAGTAGTGATAAGAAATCTAATAATAGAAATGACACCATGTTCATAATCG
>JAQQPU010000597.1:84956-103819 GCA_029168905.1 Artemia sp. Kazakhstan ARC1039 | reverse complement strand
AAAAACCTTATATATGAACAATGGACAGCTTGCATAACTCACAACCCTTGCCCTGGGGGCAGTGGGAGGTTTTGTCACCACCCCCCCCCCGAGGCATAATTATTTTAATTCAATCAATAAATCAATCAATCAATCAACCTTTTATTTTTAAATCAATGAATAAACAAAACATTTAACATGAACATTTCGACTCAAAGCAATGCTTGTACGAGTCACACCCGATATTGGTAAACAAATTTATATCCCTATTATATCACTAATTTATAATTACTTCACCTTTGACTATTTTTGACATAATGGCCATCTTAAAATTTTGATTGACTGCATTTGGGGAAAAGAGGGCGTGAAGAAGGAGGGAGCTTCGTGCCCTCCAATTATATTTGACTCTTAAAAAAGGGACTAGAAATTTTTATTTCCAATGAAATGAGCCCCTCCGAAGTTTATAATACCAGCCCATGCATATAAAGGACATCTGGGGGAAAAATAATAGAAAAATACTGAAGCTATATGAGATTTATTCAGTCATTTATATTTGCACCTGTTATCTTTATGTTTGTAAGATAGTTAATTTTAATTTCTGTTCGTTTGGCGTTTCTTTTATTCTTTAACAACAATCTTTGGTCTTTTAGAGTTTTAACTATAATAGGAATTAATTTCTGTTGGACCTGAGTTCAATATGGCTCTTTATTTTTTCTTAGAAAACTTATTTTTATGCAAGGTTTTTTTAATTAATAATAACAATAAAACACTGAAGTCTTATGGCCTTTGCTATTTCCAATCAAATTTGCTATTTCTATCATATTCCCAATCAAATGAGCCCTCTATACGACAACTCCTTCTATATGAAATGCCTCTGGGAAAAAATAAATGGAGTGTGGGGGAGGCTAGCTGCCCTCCGATCATATTTTACTCTAGAAAATTGAATTACAACTTTCAATTTCCAATCAAATGAGCCCTCTATGAATTTTATACGACTATCCCTTCCATAACATGTTTCCTATAGTCATGTTAGGGGAAATCATGTTTCCTATAGTCTCAGATGCCCAGTGTTAAAAAAAGCTCTAAATAAGGATAAAAAATGATTGTTAGTGGCAATAGATTTCGCTTTGTTTCACTTAATATTAACGGAACGAAAGACAAAGATCTTCTTATTGATGAGCTTCTTGATTATGATATAGTTTTCCTACAGGAACATTTTCTAACTAAAGCCAATACAGATACTCTTAAATGGTCACCCACCCACCACACGTTTGTACGTGAAGCTAAAAAACGCGCGGTCGACCCTCTGGGGGCCTTGCAACTTTAGTTCGCCTCGCTAAGAAACCTGAGCTTATTTCTTCTGATCATAATTCACTGGCAATAAAATGCGGTAATACGGTCCTCATCAATGTCTATATGACATGCAATCGCAAGAACATTTCTTCCCTATCTGTCTTCACGAGTTCTTGTAAGCGACTCAGGACACTTTTGCTAAGAGTGAAGACCAATCAGGGATTAAATTGGATTGTGGCTGGTGATATTAATGCCAATCTTCTGTCCCAATCTGAAAGAAGTGAGCTGTTTTTTGATGCTTTGCCTACTGGCTATCAGTTAGCCAATTAAGTTAAACAGTTTACCTACATTCATAACCGTGATGGTTCTAGATCAAACCTTGATCATATTATAGTTTCAAGGGGATCTCTCGTGGTTCCTCCTGTCATTGTTTTAGATGATAAAATTGAGGATGATCATTTGCCTTTAACTTGTGAAATTGAGTCACCTGCTCTACTAGCTTATAACCGTTTTTCTTACCATAATAAATGGTTTGATAAACCAAATTAGAAACGAGTAAATTCTGAAGTTTATTTGTATGTTCTTTGCTCGTTATTATCAAGCCTGAAAGTGCCTTTTCACCTTTTACAAACCTCTGTAAGGTCAACGACAGCTAAGATTGATTTATATTGTTACTATTACCAGATCGTGCATTGTTTGAAGTCAGCTGCTTCAGTTTCAGTTCCTGTTGAACGTGTTAGATTTGGCACCAGAAAACCGTTATGGAATGTGTGCCCAGAAGTGAAAAAAGCTAAACAACGCGCGAAGTTTTGGCTTCGCCTTTGAATTGCTTGTGATCGGCCCAAGTCTGGTGAAGTATTTAAGCAAAATTCAAAGCGTCAGTTTAGATCTTCTTTGCGTCAAGCCCGCCTGAATGGTTTGGATGGCCCCTCGGATCGGAAGTCTTGGTCCAATGTAATTAATAGCAGCAAGTGTGTGCCTGCTACCGTTTCGATTATCAAAATCAGTGATTTTGTAGCTTATTTTACTCGTGTTTTTTCTACATTTAATCATTCTATCCAGTCCATGTTTTCTTCCTTATTGCATAATACTGTTCCTCGAGTTTTTCGGCAAGTCCATATATTGTCAATATCTAGTGGTGATATCTATCGGGCTTTTAAGAATGTTAAGAAATCAAGTGCTCCTGATATGGATGGTCTGTGTTACAATCACTTCATCATTAAGTGTCCATTATTGTTAACACACATTCAGCTCCTATTTCAGATGTGTTTAGCCCAGTCGTTAGTTCCAGATAGTTTTCTTTCGGAAATCGTAACATCAGTTTTGAAAAAGGACGCAGATCAGTGTTCCAGTTATCGACCAATTACAGTGTCCTGTTTCATGAGCAAGCTGTTCGAGTATGTCGTATTGCCTGAAGTTTTGACTAAATGTGATTTTTCTGATTATCAAGTTGGGTTCAGAGCCAGTTTTGGTTGTTCTCAAGCCCATCATATACTTGGTCAGTTGCTAGTCTCGGCAAAAATGCAAAAAAGGCCAATTTATTGTTGCTCGGTTGATATCTCGGGCGCATTTGACAACGTTGTACATTCGCAAGCGCTTCACTGCTTAGTTAAAGCAGGAGTTAATTCTTCCGTAGTAAAAGTTCTACAATACTGGTATTCCAATTCGTTGGTTTGGTTAAAATGGATGTCTGATATATCCGAGCCTATCTCAAAAAAGAAGGGAATCAGGCAAGGTGGTGTGCTGTCTCCATATATTTTTAAAACTGTGCTTGCGGACTGTTTGCGAATGCTGTTTCCTACTGTGTTTTTAGAAAATACTGCTGTTAGTCATATTGCCTATGCTGATGATGTTCTGCTAGTTAGTCATACTAGGTCAGGCCTCACAAAGAACCTAAATATTCTGATTAATGCTTTGAGTATGACTGGGCTTTCTGTAAATGCTTCAAAATGCGATTTTCTGTGTTTTAATACTTCTAACCCTGCTCCTTCTTTACGTGTAGGTACAATGCTACTCAAGTGTGTCTCAAAGTTGAAATGGCTTGGGATTATTTTTTCTGATACACTTTCGACTACATGCTCGTCTCTGGTTGCTAGTGCTCTGCAGTGCATTTGATTCTCATATGGTAAAATCTCGCCTAGTAGAGGGAGGTACAGCCGCCGAGGCTTATGTAAACTTTACCATAGTTTTTGTTCTCCTGCAATTCTTTTTCTTTCCGGTTTGTAGCCTCTAATACGCAAAAAAGACCCGTTTTCAGCTAAGGAGAGGCTATTTTAAATATTGTAAATTATTATATTTGCCAACGCTATATTTGCCAACGTGGTACAGAAATCACAAGATTATTTCTCATTTTGGACTTATCGACCCTCTAGTGCTGCTTGACAACATCGCTAAGGATCTGAGGACCAATACTCCAAGGAAGATATGTGCCAGTGACCCCCTCACTTATTTTTTTCCAGATTAGTGTTTCTATGGATATTGTTAAGTTATCTATGTTGTGTTTTCCTTATTATTTCCTTGTGGATAATATTATTTTGTTTTTTCTTTTTTTTACTCCGCATTTATTTTATATTGCGGGTTACAAATAAACTTACTTAGTTACTAACAACCATATATGCCCCCAGGGCATAACTTACAACGCCTACCCCCAAGCCCTGGGGGGCTGTTTCGACACCGGAGTTTTTGTTACCTGAGCTTTGAACTAGTTTTAACAAAATGTCTATCTCGAATTTTTATCTGATGCATTTAGGGCATGGAGGGGAAGGGGGGGGGAGGGGGGTTTGTTGCAATCAGATTTCTTTTGAATCTTAAAAAGTGAACGAGAACTTTCAATTTCAAATCAAATGAACCCTCTCCGAAGTTTATACGAGCATCCCTTCCATAAATACCATTAATGCCCCTAGATTACTACTTACAACGCTTGCCTCCGGGCCCTGGGTGGTTGCGTCGACACAGTAGTTTTTCTTGTCTGACGTTTGAACTATTTTTAATGAAATGACTATTTAAAAATTTTTATCACATAGGCTTGGGGAAAAAACGGTGTGGGGGGGCTAGTTGCCCTCGGAAATCTTTTGACACTTAAAACGTGAACTAGAACTTTCAATTTCTAATCAAATGAGCCCTCTCTGAAGTTTATACGAGCATCCCTTTCATAAGAACCATTTGTGCCCCCAGGACAACACTTACAATGCCCACTCCCCGGGCCCTGGGGGTTGTGTTGACGCCGGAGTTTTTTTTTTTTTTTAACAAAAAGTCTATCTCAAAATTTTCATAATATGGGTTTAGAAAAAGGGGGCGTGGGGGGGGGGGGGGGGATAGTTCCTCTCCAATCTCTGTTGACTCTCAAAAGCTGAACTAGAACCTTCAATTCCCAATCAAATGAGCCCTCTCTGAAGTTTCTACTAGCATCCCTTCCATAACAACTACATATTCTCCCAGGGCATAGCTTACAACGCCTGCCCTTGGGCCCTGGGGAGCTGTGTCGACCCTGGAGATTTCGTTGTAGGGTCTTTGAACTATCATAGGCAGCGCGCTAGCGCTGCCTAAGTAGAGAACGATGTGGGCACAATGTGCTTGTTTTTTTTTCTTCTTCAGTCAGGCACTTCGTATCGAAGGAGTTGTCGTAGAAACTTCGAAAAAGGCTCATTCAATTGGAAATTGGAGTGGCTAGTACCCTTTTTAATAGTCGAAAGTGATTGGAGGGCAACTAGCCCCCTCCCCCATGCCCATCATTCCCCCAAATACATCCAATCAAAATTTTGAGATAGCCATTTTGTTCAGCGTAGTTGATTTCCAGATAGAAAATATGTTTTTGAGGAGGACACTCTCCCACAAACCTCTGGGCAAGGGTTTTAAGTTATGCCCTGAGGGCATATAAGAACGATGTTGGCACAATGTACTATGAATTATTTTTTTTCCTTTAGAGCAGGGCACTTCATATGGAAGGGGTCGTCGTAGAAACTTCAAAAGGGGCTCATATAATTGGAAATTGAGAGTTTTGTGCCCTTTTAAATAGTCAAAAGTGATTGGAGGGCAACTGCCCCCCCCCCCCGCCCATCAATCCCCCAAACACATCCAATCAAAATTTTGAGATAGGCATTTTGTTCAACGCAGTTGATTTCCAGATAGAAAATATGTTTTTGAGGAGGACAATCCCCCAAAACCCTCAGGGCAAGGGTTTTAAGTTATGCCCTGGGGGCATATAAGGTTTTATAAAAGGCGTTGTCGTAGGAACTTCAAAAAAGGCTCATTCAATTAAAAATTCAAAGGGCTAGTGCCCTATTTAATAGTTAAAATTGATTGGAGGGCAACTAGCCACCCCCCCACACCCATCATTTCCCCAAACAAATCCAATCAAAATTTTGAGATAGCCATTTAGTTCAGCGTAGTTGATTTCCAGATAGAAAATATTTTTTTGAGAAGGACACTCGACCACAGCCATCAGGGCAAGGGTTTTAAGTTATGCCCTGGGGGCATATAAGGTTTTTAAAGAAGGCATTGTCGTAGAAACTTCAAAAAAAGCTCATTCGATTGGAAATTCAAAGGGCTAGTGCCCTTTGAATTTCCGACTATTAAAAAGAAGGCGCTGTCGAACGCCTTTTACGAATAGTCGTAAAAGATGTTTACGACTATTAAAAGAAGGCGTTGTCGTAGAAACGTCAAAAAAGCTCATTCGATTGGAAATTCAAAGGGCTAGTGCCTTTTTTAATAGTCGAATTTTTTTTTAATAGTTGATTTCCAGATAGAAAATATAGTTTTGAGGAGGACACTCCCCCACAACTCTTAGGGCAAGGATTATAAGTTATGCCCTGGAGGTATATAAGGTTTCTATTGAAATCTTTGTCGTAGAAACTTGAAAAAGGGCTATTCGATTTGAAATTCAAAGAGATAGTACCCTTTTTATTAGCCGAAAGTGATTTGAGGGCAACTAACCCCCCCCCCCCTTTGGCCCACCATTTTCCAAAAAATAACCAATCAAAATTTTTAGATAGCCATTTTATTCAATGTAGTTTAAAGTTTTGGAAATTAGGTTTTTAAGGATAACAACCCCTCCCCCCACATCCCAGAGGGCAAGGGCTGTAAGTTATGCCCTGGGGCATATAAAGTTTTTATTGAAAGCATTGTCATAGAAACTTCAAAAGGGGTCATTCAATTGGACATTGAAAGGGCTAGTGCCATTTTTAATAGTTCAAAGTGATTGGACAGCAACTAACGCCCCTCTTACGCCCACCATTTTCCAAAACACATCCAATCAAAATTTTGAGATATCCATTTTGTTCAACGTAGCTGAACATTCTGGAAATTAGGTATTTTAGGATGATAGCCCCCTCAGAGCCCTCAGTGCAAGGGTTGTAAGTTATGCCCTGGGAGCATATAAGGTTTATATAGAAAGTTGTTGTATAAATCATAGGCAGCACGATCGCGCTGCCTAAGTAAAGAACGGGAACACTGAGAACGAGACAAGAAACGAGGACTACGTAAAGAGGAGGACACTCCCCCACAACCCTCAGGACAAGGGTTTTAAGTTATGCCCTGGGGGCATATAAGAACGATGTTGGCACAATGTATTATTTATTAATTTTTTTCTTTAGAGCGGGGCACTTCGTATCGAAAAGTTGTCGTAGAAACTTCCAAAAGCACTCATTCAATAGGAAATAGGAGTGGCTTGTGCCCTTTTTAATATTCGAAAGTGATTGGAAGGCGACTAACACCCCTCTCACGCCCACCATTTTCCCAAACTTATCCATTCAAAATTTTGAGATAGCCATGTTGTTTAACGTAGTTGAAAGTTCTGGAAACTCGGTCTTAGAGGAAGACAATCACCCTAACAGTTCTTAGGGTAAGGGTTGTAATTTATGCCCTTGGGGCATATAAGGTGTTTATAGAAAGCGTTGTCGTTTTCAAAAGGCCTCATTCGATTGGAAATCGAAAGGCCTAGTGGCCTTTTTAATAGTCGAAAGTGATTGGAAGGCTTGACATTTTTATAGTAAAGATCGAAGTGGGTATAATGTATTATTTTCTGTTGTTGCTGTTGTTTAGACCAGGGCACTTCGTATCGAAGGAGTTGTCGTGGGAACTTCGAAAAGGGCTCATTCAATTGAAAATAGAAAGGGCTGATGCCCTTTTAATAGTGATTTGAGGGCAACTAATCCCCCTTCCACTCCCACCCTCCCACGCCCATCCTCCCACGCCAGCCCTCCCATTTCTGCTCTTAAAAGTTATCCAAATCAAAATAGCGTAAGTGTATCCAAGCTATCAAAGAAAGTAAACAGATTTTTTACGAATGGTATCAAGTTTTCCATTTCAGGTCAACTAGAGGTGGTATGAAACTAAATTAAACAGTACTATTTTTGTCCAGATTTTTATAAAGGTTTATGTTGTTAAAAATTGCTGAAAATTTTTCTCCAGCATACAAATAATAGGCCAAACTATAAAGTCTTAAAAAACGAATAGATTTAAATTATAATTTTCTTTTTCCCTGAAAAGACTATGTCAATATAAAACAAACAGAAATTAATTTGAAAACTTTTTCCACAAAACAAGTTTTTCAAAGAAAAGTAAAGAACTCCATTAAACAAAAAATGAGCAAATATAAAATCAAATAATCTACTAAGCGTGAAACTACCACAAATCAGCATCGATAAATAAATCAAACCCAAAATGAACAGAAATTACAATAAATAACCGAGTCAAACTCAAAACGAGCAGAAATTAACATAAGTTGGGCGCAAAACCCCTATGCCTTCCCAAGGCCAGAACAAAATTTGCACTTTACTGAAAAAAATATAAATGTTTTTACTTTTATAACTTTAATAAATCAAATAATTTTAACATTTTGATTACTAAATATCAGTATATGCATATTAAACTGACAATGCACATTCATTTGTATTTTTTCAGTAAAGTGCATATTTTTTTCTGGCCTTGCGAAGGCATAGGGGTTTTGCGCCCAACTTATGTTAATTTCTGCTCGTTTTGAGTTTGACTCGGTTATTTATTGTAATAGTGTAATAGTGTATTCAGTGTTCAGTTTATTGTCAATCTGCACTAGATAAGCAATTTCCTAATGAAAGATCTGAAGCCGAACTGGCCAGCTACGACAAACAAAGCGAGAAAAATCTCAAAATGAAGAACAAAACAACGGGTCTATGGCCAGTAGAAGGAAATGAAAAGACGAACTAGACGACTGATATTTCGTCTGTACAAAAGTAGGAGTCTTCAGCGCTAAACATAGAAAAAACTAATTAAAAGAGTAAAGATAAAATAAAAATATCTATAAAATCTAAAATAATAATAAAATATATAGAACTAAAAACAATACAAAACTAAAAAGAAACCAATATCTATTTATACAAATTAATAATACAGTGATACACCACAGAGTATTCATTAAATAAAAAAAAACAAGTTTATTTAAATTGAAAGTAAGGAGCGACATTAAAACTTAAAACGAACAGAAATTATTCCGTATGTGAAAGGGTCTGTCCCCTCCTCAACGCCTCGCTCTTGCGCTAATATTTTTTATTGTTTCAAAAAATAAAGTAGTGAGACAGAGTCAAACTTTAGCGTAAAGAGCGAGTCGTTGAGGAGGGGACAGACCCTTTCATATACGGAATAATTTCTGTTCCTTTTAAGTTTTAATGTCACTCCTTACTTTCAGTTAAAAAAAAACTTGTTTTTTATTTAATTTCTGAACGTTTTTGAATTAAGGAAGCTTTGATTTTGGCTAACCGTACATGAATAATTAAAACGAAATTTGTATATTAATTTTCTTTTTTCTGGCTAAATGGCTTTCTCGAAATTTTGTTCTGACATAACTTACGGATTAACATACGTAACAAACACCTATATTCGTATGTTTTATGTTTTATTACGTATATTAAGGATATCACCCCCTTGTCAATACCTCGCTCTTTACGCTAAAGTTCAAACTTTGCTCGAATCACAAACCTCTGGATCACAAAGGCTCTTTTGAAAGTACTAAAAAAACTGTAGCGTAAAGAGCGAGGTATTGACTAGGGGGCGAACCACCTCATATACATAATAATTTCTGTTTGTTTTAAGTTTTAATGTTGCTCCGTACTTTCAGTTGAAAAAAACTTGTTTTTTTTATTTATTTAATTTCTGATCGTTTTTTGCTGGGAAATCCGGCGCACCCTTCATAGAAATGTCCCTTCCCCCAAGGAAACATCCTCCATGGAAAGATCCTCCCCCGTAACCTCCTACTCTGACCCCCCCCCCCCAACCAGAAAAAAAATCCCTCCGGAAAACGTCTGTATACTTCCCAACAACCAAAACTTTATGTAAACAATGGGCAAAGTTTATAGCTTGCAGCCCTTCTCCTGGGAACTGTGGGGAATTGAAGTCATCCTCAAAGACATATTTATCAGATTTTCGACTATGCTGAAGAAAATCGCTATATCAAAATTTTGATTGGGTGACTTAGAGAAACAAATGAGCGTGGGAGGGGGTCAAGTTGCCCTCCAATTTTTTGGTCACTTAAAAAGGGCAATAGAACTTTTAATTTCCGTCCGAATGAGCCCTCTCACGATATTCTAGGACTACTGGATCGATACAATCCCCCCTGAAAAAAAATAAAATAAACACGCATCCGTGATCTTTCTTCTGGCAAAAAATACAAAATTCCACATTTTTGCAGATAAGAGCTTGAAACCTCTGTAGTAGGGTTCTCTAATACGCTGAATCTGATGGTGCGATTTTCATTAAAGTTCTATGACTTTTAGGGGTTATTTCTCCCTTTTTTCAAAAATAAAGAAAATTTTCTCAGGCGCGTGACTTTTGATGGGTAAGACTAAACTTGATGAAATATATATATATTTGAAATCAGCATAAAATTTTATTCTTTTGATGTATCTATTGGTATCAAAATTCCTTTTTTTAGAGTTTCGGTTACTATTGAGCAGGGTCGCTCCTTAATTGTTTTATTTTCTTATTGTTTTATTTTTAGATTTGATTTTTTTATTCTAATTTTATATTTTATAGATTATTTTAGATTTTATCTTTACTATTTTAATTAGTTTCTTTTTTAACCTGACCTAAAAATTCCATATTTTTATAGTAATACTAGGAAATAATTCCATACCGAGAGTAAAAATTCATTGGTATCACTCATGAACTATTTTTTCCTCATTTCATTTTGAAAGAGTTGTCTTAGAAAATTGGACGGGGGGCTCATTCGATCAAAAACTGAGGGTTTTAGAATCTTTTTTAAGGACTTAAGGTGATTGGAGGGCAACCAGTCTCCCTACCGTGTACTGCCCCTTCCCTAATCTTTCATGATGTCGGATCCAAACATCCAGATAACAATTGTTTCACAACAGTCAAAAAGACCAGTGAACATGCCTCCAAGGACAAAATGATACATGCGGCTCCAAAAGCCAGGGGCCCTAATTATGCAAGTTTCCCATTGTTCACAGATAGATTTCATTGCAGAAAAAAGGCTAGCATGTTTGATATTGGCTGTCTCCTTGAAAATTTCGTGGATCGTTCCTTCGGCCAAGATGGCCAAAAACTTTGGGAGAAATGGGTGTTAGGAGACCCAGAAATAGTTCAGAACTTTTTGTCTATGATCAGCCAAGAAGACCTCAACGTAGAGATAAAAATTGGCTGGGGCGGCCCCCAAAAACAGGGCTCGAAAAAGGCAAATACCTTTTTTCCAATCATCTTGAAACTTAAGCCCTTGAGTGAAGCGGACCTCAATGCACAAAAAAAATTATTTGCTGCGACTCAAAAAGGGCTAAGGAACCTTTTTTTGGCCGAACAGGTTAAAACTTATATCCCAACTTTTTCCCTGGTTGGCTGAAAACTTGCATTCGGAATTTCCTGGGTCAAGGAGATCCTAAACACAGGAACAAAATCTAAGCAGTGCCACAGGCTAACAAAAATGGGACCCCAACAAGGGCAAGAATTTTTTTCCAGTGGCTTCAAAATTTATCAATGGATCAAGGTGGCCACAATGTACGAGAAAAAAAAACTGAAAAAGAAAACATAGGTTTGTCGGCCATTATTTCCTTTTTTTCAATTTGCCTGAAAATTAACTCAGCAAAATCTGACAAAAATAGTTATCTGATTCGCTTGAAACTCAGAGAGCATGCACACAAGGACAATGAGACCTCAACGAAGACAAGAAACGTTGACTGGGCGAAACAGACTTAAAAGATGACAAGACATTTTGAAAAAAAAATGGGTCGGGATATAAATTTTTTATATCCCAAGATGGCCCAAATTTTTCTCTTATTGGTTAGAAACTTCCTGGATATGTTGACTGCCCCAAGGCGACCTCAACAAGGAGAAAAAAAAATTCATTTACAATGACTCGTGACATTGTAAATTATTTGTTTTTTTTTTCGCTTTGCTTGAAACCAACAGGGCTGTATTAGTTCGTGACGTTCGATTTTTTTTTTTTTTTTTTTTTTTTTTTTTTTTTTTTTTTTTTTTTTTACAAAAAATATACTGAGACAGAAGAAATTTTGATAAATGACCTAGATATCCATTTGTTTCAACAACTGAGCATTTAAAATAAACGGATAGTGAAAGTATTCTTTTTATTAAAATGATGGACTCAAATATATGTATATTCGAATGGTGTCGGGAGGATGGGAGTAAGGATGGCTACAGCAACATAGAAGATCTAAAACCAAAAATATTTTCAATCTCTATGATTAAAACTACACCTCTCATCCACGCCAATTTTTTTAATTAAAATACTGTTAAGAAATTAGTGCACGAATCAAGGTCCGTTTGGACATTTTGATAGAATATTAAAATTTTGCCCAGATCTAAATGATAATTCAATATTTGACTTCTTAATCATAAAAGCTGAAAAATAAACATTATAGATATTCTTACAACTAACCCACAATAAAAGTATGTACATTAAAAACTAACAGAAACTAATTCAAAAGTGTTCCCTCCCCCACAAAAATAATCGAAAGAAAAGTAGAGAGCAATGCTAAAACATATAACGAGCAAAAAGACAGTATTATATTAAATAAAACATAAAACCAAACAAAATTACTTTAACGAATAAATTAGACTTAAACCAACAAAAAATAAAACTTAATAATCCCATCGAACTTAAAAGTGTCAAACTTTACTATGGATCAATAAATGAAGCAAGAAATGATTAAATTATAAAAGTGACCGACCATGTCAGCATTGAAACACACACAAATTACAATTAAAAGTAAGTAGAGAACGGCAAAATACGGAGTAGTTAGCAAGCTCGACCATCTTATTGCCTTGTGTCGAATCTTCGTTCGACCTAGGACATATACGATTAGTGTTCGTGTTTTATATGATTAACAAGGAATTGAGCAATACAAGGGTAGATTGTTACTCATTATGGCGCGATGGAAGTAATGAAATGTTTCAGAAGGGAGCTGTTCACCTTTAAACTTGAGATATCTGAAAGTTAAACTGAAAGCGAAGCTACAACTAATACTACTAACAGCTCATCGCAGCACTAAGCCACCTGAGGCAAACACAGCTACGTACGCTCCTCCTCCATCGTAATCTATTCAAAGCCTCCCTATTTATAACCTCCCAGGAAGTTCCCATTTCTCTTCAATTTTCCTTTAAGACATCCTCCCACCCAAACCCTGGACGACCTGCTTTCCGTTTAGCCCTAGACAGTTGGCAAAACAGGATAGTCTTCGGCAGCCTGTCATCCTTAATTCGAAGAACGTACCCTAGCCATCTCAATCTTTCTCTCATTATAGCCCTAGAAATCAGGATCAAACCACACTTTTCGTACCTGCCTACTGTCTGAAATACGGTCAGCCAGTCGGGTACCCAGAACAATCCATGGGCAATTTTTCTGGAAAACACCTAGCAAATCTTCATCCGTTTTTCGGAGCATCCATGCTTCAGAACCATATTTGACCCCTGTCATCACTGTAGTTTCCAATATTTTCCAATTTTTTTTACGGACAACTACATACATACACACGAAATGGCTTAAAACAACTTTTTTAAAGCGAACTTAGCCCAAGCTGCAAAGTAACTCGGTCCAAAAACCAGCTAGTTTTGACTTGGTAAAAAAAACTGACGAGGTCCTGACTGGGTTACAAAACAAACCAAGTCCTGACTTGCTGGAAAAAGAGCTAAGTCCTGAAAACCTTCATTCGGTGTAAAGACCAGCTAAGTCCCGCTCGGTGAAAACAGTAGCTGACTCCCTACAAACCAGCAAACAATTCTAAGCGGCAGAATATAGGTGAGTCGGTACAAAACTGAACTAAGCCTTGAATCAGGGCTAAAATGAACTATGGCTTGACTCGGTGGAAAGTTCAGAGCTAAGTCCCAATGTGACGCAAGAATTCCTTATCCCGTGCAAACAAAAGCTAAGGCAAGACTTGAAGCAGATATGAGCTAAGTCCTGGTTCAATGCTAAAACGGCCTGAGTACAAACTTGTGGAAAAACAAATTAATCCCCGCTCGGTACAAAACAACCCAAGTCCAACTGTCAGTTTTAGTGACGTTTTGCCAAAAGGCAGTAATACCGAACTCAGAAAAAACGGCCAATTATGCACAAACTAGCACAATCAAAGTCAAAGCTGTGGACTGACTCGGGGCAAAAGAGTTTAAGTCTTGGCAATGTGCAGTAATGAGCTTTCTTGATTTTGTGTAAAATTCCAAGTCGGACTTAACCCCCACCCCTCCCAGAATCAAACTTTTTCAGAAATCTATCCTGATAACAAATATGAGGATTTAACACTTTAACGAAACCTGAATCAGGGGCAGAGTTTATAGCTGCAAGAGTGGAGGCTTCACGATAAAGGGTATAATAAATACCCCTCACGATTGCAAACTAATTAGCAGAAACGTAGGCATGTTGCACCTTGTTTAAACAGGAATCATGCAAATACAGGGAATCTCAGTGCAAGAACGAGGCAAATCCTGAGTGGTTGCAAAAGCAAGTAAAGTCCTGAATGGGTATAAAAACGTGCTAAATTGAAGCTGTGAAATTTTGATGAGGCAGTGTACTAACGAACTAAGTCGTGACTCAGTGTAAAAAACTATTTATTTTCTGATTCAGTGTCAAAGCGAGCTCTAATTCTGATTCAGTGTTCCCAAATTATTTTAAGAAATAGAAAAAAGGTAATAAAAACAAAGAAGATAGAATAAATGTGCAGAAATGAGCTAAGTCCTGTCTAATTTCAAAAAAAGCTAAATCCTTGCTGCAGGCTGACTCAGTACGAAACTCGGCAAAATTCTGACTGTAGAATCAACGAAGTCCTGTATCGATAGGGAAATTAACTATGTCATTATTCCGAACAAAAGCGAGAAAAGTCCTGACTCAGTGCAAAAACAAGCAAGGTCTTAGTTCTGCACGAAAATTAGCTAAATCCTGACTGTTTGCAAGCTTATTCCTTACTCGGCATACAAAGGTGAAACATCCCAAATCTGTACAAGAAAAAGTTAAGTAAAAGAAGACAATCAGAGCTTTTATCCGTTTGCAATGGGAAGCAATTAAATTTCAAGACTGATAATAAATCACAAGGATCATGCATAAAAATTAACAAGTAGTCAATTTGCATTAACACGATAGCAAATTACATTCAGGATGTCCTCAGTTTAGCCTTATAAAAAGAGAATGCAGTATTCATTCAGTCCGTTTATGGTTAAAAAAAAGACAATCATTTGATTATTATTATTACTTTATAATATGACTTTCTTCTTTAGACCCATAAAATCAGTTCTTTTCCAATTCAAGAATAGAACAAACTTAAAAAAATATGGTCACTTCACGAAACTTCCTTAATGATGCATGAGCAGTACAATTGACCTGCAAGACCATTATCAACTAACAAATACTTTGATTTTACGCCAGGCAGTTGGTATTTTGTGCGCTATGAACATCATCGTCGCACTACAATTATTGTTGGAGGATCTCTATCCTTTCATTACAACTTCCTCGAAAGTCTCAGCCTCCTGAAAAAAGGCTTGTTACATCCTTTCCTTTGAAAACAATGTTATAGGCTAACCTTTAGATACTATTTGAACCACAAGTAGTCGATTCTAAAATAAAAATTATTTTACCAGCAACATCTCTGGCTAGTTGTCGCAAAAAATTCTTCAAGCTGTTACCAGGAACATCACCTTCCACAACTTGAACTTCTTCACCGGGACCGATAGGGACTAGGGGAGGTAATTCTGCACTTTCAGGAGTTTCACCCTAGAATTCAAGCCAGTAAAAAATAATTGAAGAAAATAATAAATAGGAATTTATCGAATTTACGATTCAGTGACATACCACGTAAAGATACAACACAAACCACATGCTAATATATTTAAATTTGTTTGCTTACGTTTTCCTAGGAGGCGCTACGAAAACTGACAATTAAGAGATCGAAAGTCCATAGCAACATCTGAGTAAAGAGGTGATCATTTGTGAGGATTGGAGGCGGGAGCTACCAATCCGTGCGAGATAATTGCAAGGAGGTCGCAAGACGTACACCAGGTGGAGCTTTTGTTAGCCGAAAGCTGGGGAACCCATCTGATTGGTTTCAGCGGTTCCATGTAAAGCAAAAAAAAAATATTGGTTTACCTAAAGAAGGGGCCCAAAAAAAGGCCAGCAATTTTTTTCTCTCTGAATAGCTTGCGTTGCTTCCTGAGCCACGAGGATCCCAACATTATTAGAGGGGGAGGGCGTAAGGGTAAACAGAATTGTATAAGTCAGTTTTGGGTCAAAGCGACCGGAAATTAAAGAAAAAGAATAATAAAAACTTTCACCCAAAAAATGACAACAAACTTTTTTTCTTTAAAGGAGTTGAAACTTATATCCATATTTACCAGGGTCAAGAAAACTTCAACGAAAAAAAAAATTGATTTACCCAATAAAGATGCAGGAAAAGGGGACACAAAGCTTCTTTCAAAAGAGTTGAAGCTTATATCTGTAAAACCCTGTGTCAAGCCGCTTCAACGATAAAAATACATACCGTAAAAATTTGGAGTACTGAAAAATACGGCCCATAAAGTTTTAGTTTGAATAAGCTGGTATATCAATCAGCCTAGATCGAAAGATTCGTGACACACAAACATGGGCCCAAAAATTAAGTTTATCTGACCAGCTTGAAAATTGTCAAAAAGGTGCATCAGCAATATCTTAGGAACGGATGAGGTATCAAGTTTAAACTTTCAGGGCATGTTGTGGCGGATGCTACACTAACTAAAGGACACTATTTGCATATTACTGCCATTATGACTACCAATACTTCAACTTCCCAGCATGTTGTGGGGGATTCTAAACAAAAATCAAAAAGATACTAGACAGCTAAATTAAAGACGCCTCATCCTCCCCAACATATCTCCGAAGCAGCTGATGGGATTAAGTTGAAAATTCCAGGTTATGATGAGGGGAATATTGAATTAACCATAAGAAACTAAGTGCATCTGGGTTGTCAAAAGAGTGTATCTACAAAATCTCAAGAATGTCAAAGGTAGGAAACTTACAGAAAGGTAAAAAGCGGAAACTTTCAGGACATGTTGAACTAAATCAAAGGACATATATTAACTTAAGGTTGTCAAAATGACATGAAATGATTAAAAGTATTAATTTGAAACTTTCAGGGAGCGTTTAGGAGGGTGTAAAACTAAACCAAAGAAACTACGCATATCCAGATTGTCAAAATAGCGTCTGTGCAATATCTCAGGAACATGTAAGGATAATAAGCTGAACATTTCATGGAACGTTGAAGGGGTTTTTGAACTATGCAGGGGTTTTCGGCGCATCTGCAAAGATTTCAAGAATGGCTAAGAGTATAAAGTTGAAATTGTTAAAGAAATTTGGTAGTCTTTCCAAAACCTCTACAGCTCACTATTTGGTAAGTCTCCTGGAGAAAATCCTCAAGAACCTAGACCACCCCGACTATTGAATAAACCTCATAGCAACAGATCTGAAAAAAATTTCCGACCTGATCAAAAACAGTAACCTCATCAAAAAGTTACTTACAAGGTATAGTATCACCCCTGCCTAGTTCGAATCGTTGCCAGATTTCTCTCGGATCGAAAGGTTCAACCGAGGTTCAAATCTACTTTAGAGTGCCACAAGGAACAATGCTTGGTCCTCTTTTGTTCCTTGTCATGGTCAACGATCTGGCAGAGTCCTATCCAGAAAGATGGAAGTACGTCGATGATCTGTCATTAAATGAAACTTGCCACAAGGACTCCTCAAGCAACGCGTATGGTATCATCAAAGACAATAAGAACCAGACTGCCAGTAACGACATGGTAGTGAATATGGACAAATTCGTTGTACTTCTATATTCTTTCTTAAGAACAGAACCAACCTTTTATCCTCCGCTACACCAACAGCAGACAGTGACCGTAATTAAGCTGCTAGGCGTCCATATTTCATCAGATATGAAGTGGGACAAAGAAGTAGGAAGCAAAGTCAAACGTGGAAGTATGGGTATCTCTACTATGAAGTTGCTATCTCGTTATGGTGTTCCTGTCAAGCTTCTTCTGAGGTTCGATATTTCTTTCATTAGACCTATCTTAGAATATTGTTGTCAAGTATGGCATTTCTCCCTTACTCATGACGAGTCGGACACATTGGAGCGAGTTCAATACCGTGCCCTGCTTGTGGCGCCTAAATCTCCTAAAGTCCCCTATATATCGCTCCTCCAAGAATTTAAACTTGTTACCCTTGAAAAAAGAAGGCAACAACTTAGTCTTAAGTTGGGAAAGGGTATCTTGAAAAATCTCAACCTCCGTGATATACTTCCTCCGGATTTTTCCCCTTGTAGACAAAGGTTGCAAAGGTCTGTTGCTGAACCTATACCAAAAATACAACCAGTATTTACAACCCATGCAAGATAAGAAAAAAGTTTTGTGTCTGGGCTTGTTCGCCTTTATAACTTAGATGCCTGATTGTATCTATAGATATATGTTATTTTAATTTTTGTCTTTTTGATTTTGTCGACGGTGTAAGTGTTCGTGAAAATTGTATTTGTTTAAAATAAAGGAGACTTTGATTTGATTTGAAACTTTCAGAGAATGCTGAGAGGATTTTGAACCCTATATGCATCCAGGTTGCCAAAGATACGTATCAGCTAATACCTCAGGAATGGCTAACGGTATTAATTCGAAACTTTCAGAGAATGCTCGGAGAACATTGAACTAAATCAAAAGATGCTATATGGACCCAAATGGTCAAAACCACGCATCTGCAAAATATCAGGAACGGCTAAGGCTATTTTGTTGAAACTTTCAGGACATACTGAACGGAATACTGAACAAAATCAAAAGACGGTATATGCGTCCATGTCGTCAAAATAACAAACTTGCAATTTTTCAAGAATGGCTAAGGATGTTAAGTTGAAGCTGTATGTTGATCATAGGCAGCGCGCTAGCGCTGCCTAAGTAAAGAAAGATGTGGGCACAATGTGTTTTTTTTTCTCCACCCGGGCACTTCGTACCAAAGGAGTTGTCTTAGAAACCTCGAAAAGGGCTCATTCGATTGAAAGTTGGAGTGGCTAGGGCCCTTTTTAATAGTCGAAAAGAAATTGGAGGGCAACTAGCCCCCCCACGCCCATCATTCTCCCAAACACATCCAATCAAAATTTTGA
>JAQQPU010000597.1:48193-74873 GCA_029168905.1 Artemia sp. Kazakhstan ARC1039 | reverse complement strand
AAAAAAAAAAAAAAAAAAAAAAAAAAAAAAAAAAAAAAAACCTCGTAAAACAGGGTAAAAACTACACATCGAAATTGGAAGATCACGCCATTACTTTGATGACAGATTTTATAAAGATAAAAATAGAGCAGATTCCTCATTAAAATATTACACATAAAAAAACAGAAACTTTTACCTAATTAGTTGCTGAACACTTTCTCGGTTTCCCCCAAAACAACGTTTACTTTTTTAATTTAAAAAAACTGATAATTGGGCTGATTCTTTCCAAATTTCTAGAAAGACATTGGCACAAATAGGCATAAACTGAGCATGAATAGGCATAAAAGAGATCTTAGAATAAATCCTACTTGTAGCAACGAAATTAAAAAACCAAACACTGTCATATTATGAATAAATGAAACAGATTGAACTTGAAATTAGAAATTTTAATTTAAGAATAGGACGGCAAATAAAAAATCTGATTACTTTTCATGAAAGTAGTGCTATTTACAGTTCTTTAACTTGTTTCGCCAATGTCACTTCATTGTATTGTTACGTAATTCCTTTTGCTGTCATATCTTGAAAAATGGTTGTTTTATTTTTTACTTATATAATGTACAATTTTGATATCAAAAATACTTCTAATGAATTGTTCTCAATTTTTCTTTTAAACAACTTAATATACGCACTTTTTTTTTAAAGTTTTTAAATGTTGCCTTGACCAGCCTGAAAGATGTCCTGGCAAATTCTTTTCTCCATCCTATTATCTCGTATCTACCACTGTAATTAGCATATAAAGTAAAGTGTACAGCATCTCACCTCAAAGAGTATAGACTTTGTAACCTTCTGATAAACAACTCCACTAACAGCATACCCCATCAGCCGAGGAGTAAAGCCTCTATACAGGCCAAGGTAGCCATCGCGCTGGGCAATATATGATACTAAAAAATAAAGAAACTACCAGTTAGGAACTTTTGCATACCAATGTTGAAATTCCGTAAGTCCTGAGGTTTTTCATGACTATTTTAGTAACAATAAGTCACTAAATAGTTATGAGACTCGTCATGCTGATAATTTTGTTGAGCCACATAGAAGTGGAACCAGGGCTGGTTTTCCTACTAGATTTTCATAGTCCATTATATGGAACTCGATTCCAAAGAGCATTCAGGTGGCTTAGCATCTCGGGTTATTTAAAAGTAATTTGACAAAATATTTAGTAGGAAAAGGTTCGTAGTTTTGTTGATTTATTTATTATTATTGTTCCTATTATCATTATTATGGTAGAATGGTTAATGAGAGACTGGTTTAGTTTTATTATACTTATGTAATTTATGCAACTTTTCTATTTATGCAACGGTAATTTATGCAAATTTTGAAAATCAGTACAACTACTGAAATGTAGAGGTCTAAAATGGAAACGCATAAAATCCTCAACAACTACCCCCTTTCCCCCAAAAAAACGCATATTTGGACAAATATCTACATTAAATTCATAATCATTCGAAGATTATAAGAAAAGAGTCCTTAGAAGTAAAATGTGCATTAGCAAAAGTCATTAATATCATAGTTGCCCAATATCACAACAAAGTACAAAATTTATAAGTAGCAATTGATCCCCATCAATTGTTGTTAATGGAGATTTTAAAGTTTTCTGAGAGCAAATCATAGTTTAATATTGCAATTCAGATCTTCAAAATTAGAACGTTTCGGTATGCATTATAACAATACTGGACATGTCAGGCCTTGCTCAGATTACAGTCATGCTATTTTTTTAATAGATGCCTAATTGCTGGGCCCAAGCATTACACATACTGATTAAAAATCTGAAGGTAATATTGCAATACAAAAACCTAAGCAATAAAAAAAAAGAAATAAAAAACAAACTGCTCAAAATATAAAACATTTTGAAGAAAGCACAAAAAGGACATAATAAAGCAATTCAAGAATTATTCCTACTTATAACAAGCACTACATTTGAATTCAGTATGTTAAATCAATCCAGCATTACATAAGTCATGATACTTTAAAGAATTTTTAGGAATGTGCAAAACTAGCTCATTACTGAAAAGTAAAAATAGGCATTAGAATATACAGGAGGGGGGATAACTCCTCGTTGTTTCACTATTATCTGCCAAAAAATGTTGAATTTATGCTCAAAACATGTTCAATGTTGGGCAACCAATAAACATTTTATCTTTTTCCTTTTTTCTTTATATTGTTAACACTTTGCCTTTTGCCTGTCTCTCTAACAATTATGACAGTGCCTATTAAAACAAATAGACATATATTTTTCGTTTCTGTTGGATTTGTTTTCGATAAACATCTAGTTTTGCATATTTCTACAAATATGGCAGAAAAGGAATAGTTTTTACTTGTTTTCAGTTTCAATTTTAGTCTTTTCTTTCATCACAAAAACTTGATTTTTTAATTAGTGAACTACAAAAGCCATGCTTAAAGAAGTGTACAAATCCATTTAAGATTCAATTTTAGTACCATCAGAATCTTTGCATAAATAGGAGGGATGTCATTGAGAAGCAAATATATGAGTTATTCTTACTATATTTGAATATGTTGGGATAAAAAAGTGTTACACGTCCAAAAAGTGATCTTCCAGACACTGGCTCCAAAGGCTCATATCCAATCTGAAAAGAAAAATGTGAAATAAACAAAATAGGACACAAGTTTAAATTTCTGAGGAGGTAGCGGCTTTTATTATATGGGGAAGACAGGGATGGTATTAAGCCTCAAGAAGTGCATTTTAAGAAACTAAATGATCCAGGGAGAAACCATCAAAACATATTAGTTGAAAAACCTGTCACTGAATCCAACATTGACTTTTTCCTAGTGAAACTGGTTGCCTCTTTCTTATCAAACACATCACAAGGAGTAAAGTATCTGAGTCATTATCCTGTTCCCTCTCCTTATCTACAATAGATTATCCCAAGGTCCTCAACTAGGTCACCTCCTTTTTTAGCTATGATTAACAACCTCACTACAAAATTTTCTGCCACATGGAATTATCTCAATGATCTAATGGTTGTTCAAACCTGCTATGAAGATTACTGAGTAACCCTGTGCACATCCTCAATGCCATTGCACATGATGCATTGAACTTTGACACTAGGGTCAGCCCTACTAAATCAGCACTAGTGCCAGTAAGTTTCCTTAAATTCCCATCCCTTTTTCTTAATCCTATTTCTCCTGAAACTTTTGTGTCATCCTTGAAATGTGCTCAGCATCACAACTTGTTCTAATTAAAAGATGAGATATCCATGTTAAAATACCATCCATAAAGCTAATCCTTTTCCCTTTTTAAGTCCCTTACTAAATTTTACGGCCATTTCCCCAGTCTTTAAGAATTTATACCTCCTTTTTTTGTCCTCTACTTGAATATGCTTGCCAGTTTGTCACCCTTGCCTTCCCTGGGAGGAGTCAAATAAAACTGAATCCATCTAAAGAAGTGGCCAGCAAACAACGTTCAAAGGAGTAAAGTCTCATACTGTCTTCTGCTGGAAAAAAGAACTAGGTTAAAAACGCTTGAGTGCAGGACATTTAAGCTGTACCTACGTTTTTCAAAATTCAGTATCAACCCCCTACGCTGCGTTTGTCCCGAATAAAACTCTCCACCGAGATGCTGCCTGCCTTTGACTTTTTGTTAGCCCACATCTATCTTTTCGCCATTTGCTACTTTACTCCAAGATATGAAGAAAAAACTTGTATCTCCTATATTATTGGAAATATCAACATAACATCCTAGTAGTTTCCTTTTTCTTATTGTTTGTACCAGATCTTTTGTTTTGCTCCCTTTTTGCTTCATTGATTACTTTTTTTAATTTTTTGATTTCACTTGTTTTAGTGGTTTCAATATTTTTGACATATTGACCCGTGTATTATTCTATCTTTTTTTTATTAACGATCTTATTGTAGTAAGCTGACAATTCTAATTAGAATTTGATTTGAATTAGAATAAATTAAAAGAAGCAAAACGCAAGTTTTAAGTTTTAACCACTTAATGAGATAACGAGTTTTTTGTTAGAACCACGAAAATAACTACATATCTTGGGCTTCATGATATGTGAAGGTCGGAAGATTAAATTGAAAAATATCCATATCTTTGCTGTAGCACAGGTGTGGCACCCCCCGCGGCCCTCAGGGCAAATGTTGAAAGTTCTGCCCTGGGGGCATATAAGGTTTCTATAGAAAGCGTTGTCACAGAAACTTCAAAAGGTCTCATTCGATTGAAAATTGAGATGGCTAGTGCCCTTTTTAATAACCGAAAGTGATTGGAAGGCAACTAACACCCTTTCCACGCCCACTATTTCCCCAAACACATCCAATCAAAATTTTGAGATAGCCATTTCTTTCAACGTAATTGAAAGTTCTGGTAGTATGTCTTTGAGGATAATAACCCCACACTCCTCAGGGCAAGGGTTGTAAGTTATGCCTTGGAGGCTTATAAGGTTTTTATAGAGCGTTATAATAGAAACTTTGAAAACTTGGAAGGGCTAGTGCCCTTTTTAATAGTCAAAAATGATTGGAGGAAAACTAACACCCCTCCCACGCCCACCACTTCCCCAAAAACATGCAATAAAAATTTTGAGATAGCCAGTTTGTTCAACGTAGTTGAAAAGTCTGGAAATTATGTCTTTGAGGATGACACTCCCCCCAGAGCCCTCAGCGCAAGTGTTGTAAGTTATGCCCTGGGGGCATATAAGGTTTTATAGAAAATGTTGTTGTAGAAACTTCAAAAAGGGCTCATTCGATTGGAAATTGAAAGCACTAGTGCCCTATTTAATAGTCAAAAGTGACTTGGGGGGGGGGGGGCAACTACCACCCCTCTCACGCCTACCATTTCCCCGAGCACATCCAAACAAAATTTTGAGATAGGCATTTGGTTCAACGTAGTTGAAAGTTCTGGAAATGAGGTCTTTGCAAGCTTTGTCGTAGAAACTTCAAAAAGGACTTATTCAGTAGGGAGTTGAGAGGGCTAGTGTCCTTATTAATAGTCAAAAGCGATCGAAGGGCGATTGCCCCCCCCCCCATGCCCTTCATTTCCCCAAACACTTCCGATCAACGTTTTGATATAACAATTTGTTGAACGTAGTTGAAGGGTCCGGAAATTATGTTTTTGAGTATGAAAACCCCCAACAGTCCTTAGGGCTAAGGTTGTAAGTTATGCCCTGGGGGCATATAATGTCATATAGAAAGTGTTATCGTAAAAACTTCAAAAGGGGCTCTTTCGATTGGAAATTGAGAGGGCTATTGCCCTTTTTAAAAGTCGAAAGTAATCAGAGGGAGAATCGCCCCCCCCCCTCACCCATCATTCCCCCATTTCCGATCAACATTTTGATATGGCCATTTTGTTCAACGTAGTTGAAAGGCCTGAAAATTATGTTTTTGAGGATGACAACCCTCCCCCATAACCCTCATAACAGGGTCGCAAGCCAGAATATAATTAGTACTTTACTGAAAAAAATATTCAAATGAATTTACTGAAAAAATGTGCATTGTCAGTTTAATATACATATGCTGATATTTATTCCTTAAAATCTTAATTAATTTTTGTTCTCTTAAAGTTATAAAAGTGGAAACATTTCAAAGAATTTTTTTCAGTAAAGTACAAATTATATTCTGGCTTTTAGAAAGCATAGGGTTTAGAACCCAACTCAGATTAATTTTTTGCTTGTTTTGAGTTTGACTTATTTTAATTTCTGTTTGTTCTGGATTTCATTTATTTATTGATACTGATTTGTGGTAGTTGTATTCTTGGTAGATTATTTGATTCTATTTTTGTTATTTTTTAGTTTAATGGAGTTCTTTACTTTATTTTGAAAAAATTATTTTGTGCAAAAAGTTTTTTTGATTAATATCAAATAAAAGCGACTTCTGATTGCAACTGTCGCTTGTTTTTCTTTGGTTACTTTTGACCGATGGTCTTTACCAAATCTTAAGACTAACTTGAGTCTTTGTAAGTGTCTGTATTTTCTTATAGTTCTCAGTTGTATCGTGTGTCTTTAAGTCTGTTGGGACAATGTTCTCGGTACCGAGTTCTGTCTAGCACTCGTACCATGTACCGTTGTTGTTTCAGCCCATTAAACATAATCCGTAACTAATATCTTTCTTCTCGTATAGCCCAGTCGGAATCATTTCTTATAGGGTTAAGTTGGGTAAATCCGACACAAGGTTAGCTCCGATATCCCGTCTTATTTGACTCAGTGATTACAGACGTCTTTGGTTCCGTAAGCCATCTTCTTCCTTAAGCTTGGGTACTTGACAACAGTGTTCAATATTTCCACCATTTTCAATTCCTTTTGTAATAAAGTAATTTCAAAATTTTGAGGAGGGCGTTTTTGTTGGCCACGAGGTAGGTAGCATGACAGTGCAGAAAAAGCTGATAAGTTAATGGGATAGTTTAAGTAATTACTGTTATTTTTTAATTTTTTATTCGCAAACCACTCAGGAGACAGAAAGGGTGTTGGATTTACCCCAGAAAAGCCCCAATTTGGAGTAAATCCAACATGTCGGACTTACCGCGTATGGGGTAAATTCCAAAATGGGGCGTCAGGATTATCCCCTGTATACAAGTTGCTAAGTGTGGGCAATTCTAGCCTAGATTAGTGTATTTGTCAACTATTTACAATGTTAACAATGCATGATGTACTTAATTTACAACATACTAATTGATCACACAAAGAAGCAAAGAGATTTCCCTGACTTGCCTGCTGTTACTCTTGGAACACCTTTGGAACTGCCCAAACATGTTGAGCTGAGTATGGCAAATCCACCAAAGGTGATGGAAAAGTGGGACATGGGGCTTACCAAACAATGGTTTCTAGAGAGAATTGAAAGTATATAACAGGGAGAACCAATCAGTACTCATTTCACAAAGAATCAGCCAGGTGAAGACTGGTGGTTTAGGTTTAAGAAAAGAAGCAACATCTTGCTTAAGGAACCTGAGTGACTTGAAAACTTGAGGGCTGTGCAATAAGCAGACCCTTCAATTATTCTAAGATTTTTGACTTGATACAAAAAAAAAAAACAGCAGAAGAGCTTGACATCTTAGACAAACCAGAATGTTGGTACAACTTAGACAAAAGTTCATTTTGTCGCGATCCTGATGGTCTTAAAATTGCTGGTGCAAAAGGATTACCAGCAAAGCGGCAAACTGGCGACAATGAGCGAGATAACACCTATGTTCCTGCATGTATTAGTGCATCAGATGAGAAACTGCCCTTACTGGTAATATTCTTGGGGGAAAACACTTGGAATTCATGGCTACGACCATCAAGATGCATATTTTTCCCCTACTAAGAAAGGATGGAAGACAGCAGTTCTATAACTGGTTTAAAATGTTTTCCTGCCTCAGGTGAAAGAAAAAGCACTTCGTATTCTTGACGCCTTTGGCTCCCATTTATTCTTGGCATTTTTGGAGATCACTTCAGAAAAAAATGTTACTATCCTACAGTTTCCAGCCCAGGAATCCCTTGTTCTGCATTTTAAAAGCACTGATATCATCCTATGAGCAAAAGCTCGCGAACTGACAACAAGCACACCCAGGTGACGTCTTACCAAAAGTAGGACTCGTGAAAATTTTATGTCAGATCTGGGAGACTTACCTTACCCCTTCACTGATTAAAAAATAATTTTAAACGACAGGAATTACGCTTCTGCTATTCCAGCACGTATCAACTGTAACATGGTTGGCAAGGCAAAGTTGGATCCAGCCAAGTTAAAACGATATGTTGAGACAAAGACAACAGAGACTCGGTAATTTAACAAGAGCGACATCCAAAGTAAATACTGCAACTAATCACATTACTATTTTAATGTTGGTTAGTCCAAAAATGATTCATGTGCATGAGAAATCAGTTGAAGAACTTCTATTGGATTCAGCACGCTGCCCTTCTCTTGACGACTCAGTACCTGGGACATCCGGTAGGCAGAGAATTGTTTGGGAAGCCAAAGTAATTAGATCTGTAGAGGCTTTGAGAGGGCTTGAACAGATAGAGAAAGAAAAAAAAAAGAAAAGCTCGAGAACAACAAAAAAGAGAAAGCAAAAGAGAACATGCTCCAGCCAAAACTGAAAAGAAAAAAAGGTGATCTTTCCAGTGAAGACTCTGATGTCTAACTAAGTTCCAAAACTGAACAGATGGACATCTATCATACCGTTGGTAGTGACAATTAAGAAAAAGAGGAAAAGTAGCTAAAAAGACAGCTAAATGAGTAATAGACTGTAGTATACGATAGCAAACGGGATCAACAAAGCTTGTATATCGGATGGGTGCTTGATTTCCCTGACAAAATCTTGTTTGCATAAAATATCTTCGCTCTCTGAGCCTAGCAGACTATTCATATGGCTAACCCCAAAAAGATTAAATTGACAAAGTTGAAGATTACATCTTTGCTGGACCATTGGAGCTGTCTGGAGCTGGTCCCTTCACTCTACCATCATTCCAAACTTGGCACATCACCAGCCTGTACTAGAAGCACACTAGGGCCTGCACGTGATCAAAAGTTGGCTTTCTTGACTCACTCTGATATTAAGTAAAATAACCTTTTTTGATAAAAATCCCTTTCTTTCAACTAAAAACAAAAGAATACTTGTTTTCTCTGATATCAATTGAAATTACGATTTTTTCCCGTATTATTTGAAGTATTTTATTATCTTTTTTTGCATTTACAGTAAAAATTTGAAAATATGCCATTCTCATATACTTCTTCTATGTACAGGGGTACGACCGACATTATCTGAATTACCCTATGGTAAGAAGAAAACCTGTGTTCAGCTGTGGTACATGAAAACTATTGACGAGAGTTTCTGTTTTGCATGGTATTTCTGTACATAGAAGTGTCCTCTATCACGTATTAAAGTGACATAATTTTTATCTCTACAAGCATAGGATTTACTTGGGGGAGTCAGATTTACCCCAGACTACGGGGTAAGTTTAACCTCCCTGAGATGGGTTACTTCGGTTCAGTAAGTCACGGAAATAACAAAACTTGCGAACTTTCTGGATTGTGAAGAATATTATTAGTATGAGCAAGAGCAACGTCAAACAATTTTCACTATACAAGCAACTCTAACACAATTTTGGGACCAAATCAAGCTGAAAAAACTCGATAAGGGGTCGGACTTACCCAAGTTCACCCTAATTAGTTCACGCCAACAATAAATTAGGATGCTACCATAGATATTAGCCATGTGTTTCGGGAAATGGTGGTCGTGGAAGGGGTAATATTTGCCTTCCAATCACTTTCGACTATTAAAGAGGGCACAAGCCACTCCAATTTCCAATTGAATGAGGCCTTTTCAAAGTTTCTACAACAACTTCTTCGATACGAAGTACCCTGGTCTAAAGGAAAAAAAAAATAAACAATACATTGTGCCAACATCATTCTTATATGCCCCCAGGGCATAACTTAAAACCCTTCCCTGAGGGTTCTGGGGGAGTGACCTCCTCAAAACATATGTTCTATCTGGAAATCAACTACGCTGAACAAAATGGCTATCTCAAAATGTTGATTGGGTGTGTTTGGGGGAATGAAGGACGTGGGGGAGGGGCTAGTTGCCCTCCAATCACTTTTGACTATTAAAAAGGGCACTAGCCACTCCAATTTTCAATCAAATGAGCCCTTTTCGAAGTTTCTACGGCAACTCCTTTGATACGAAGTGTCCTGGTCTAAAACCAAGAAAAAAAAATAATAATAATACATTGTGCCAACATCGTTCTTTACTTAGGCAGCGCCATTGTGCTAGCTATGATAAACAACTTGTGATTCTGCCTAGGAATTTTTATTCCAGGAATTGGCGTGAACTAATAGAAGAAAATCCTGTTGAAAACAGTCTGAATGACTGTGAAAGTGACTGAATGTTCCACTATTATAATCCAGTGCTTAGTTAATCAAAGTCATCAAAGTGATAAAAGCCACTTTTTACTTTTATTTGGTACATTTATGAATAAATTAATGATAACATGTATATGATATGAGGAACGAGGCTGAATAAGGCTATTTAAATAAGCAAGGCTGTTAGTGCCACATTTCTTGGGTTTAAATGTAGAAAAAAATGACTAGTATGATAGTACTCCAAAATAATGGTAAATTTGATTGATTTGTTTCTTTTTTTTTACAAAAACGATGTCCACAATCAGGCTAAAATTGAGATGGCCATTTTGTTCAACGTAAGTTAAAAGATCCCAAATCAGGCATTATCAAATTACTGAGGTATTACCCTGGGCACAAGATTGCCAAAGGGATAAACTAGACAGTTAATTAAACTGATGAAACTCCAGATGAAGAGGCATTACCTTTTTGAAGCCCAGGTAAATCAGAATCCTTAAAAAACTTCACTAAAAGCTGTAACTGATGCTTACAGCTTTTAGCAAAAAGAAATGCTTAACTGGTCTTGTAGCTACAAGGCAACTCTAAAACACCAATCTTATCCTGTATTTCCTAGGAACTACATCATGTTACCTTATTTTACCAATTTTACCATGTTTTACCAATTTTACTTACCGAGTTTTTATTTTATGGTAATTTTACAAATACTAGCTGATACCTAGTAAAGAACACACAACAGCCCATAGTAACCAAAGGTTAAAAACTCGTTTAGAAAAAAAAATGCATAGTGGAAAAAAATGTCATCTGACAATGATTCAGGAATGGTAACTATTATTTCAGTTTGTTTTGGAAGTAAAAATTCATTACAAAAAGATATTTATGATGATTTTGAAAAAAAGCCTGGAGCCTCGGAAAAATTGTGTCAGATCAAAATGAAAAGTGTACCATTGGAATAAACATAGTCGAAAAACTTGAATAGGAAAATTACCGTTATCCCTTGAACAACAAGGAAAATCACGTCTTTGCATGGGTGGCATGGATCTCTCTCCTGTTTTTTTTCTTTTTTTGTTTTGTTTTTTTTTCTTTCTCTTTTTCCAGGGCTAGTGGGTTACAAGAACATCATAAAAAGATGCTTAATGACTCATTAAAAATCTATTTCTCATATCTACGTGCTTTTTATAAATTCCACCATCTCCAAGTGCCATATGAAACTAAAGATGACACTTTTTGTGCCATTTCTCAAGCAGTGGGGCTAGTGGGCTACCAAAAAGCCATATACAGATGTTTAATAGCTCATATAAAAGCTATTTCTCATATCTACGTTTTCCCTATGAATTCAGCCATCTGTCAACCGCCAAATGGCACTAAAAATAGCACTATTGGTGCCATGTCTCAAGCAGAAAAGCTGGGGCTAGTGGGCTATCAGAACTTATTAGAGAGATTTTTAATGGCTCATTTGAAAGCTATTGCACATATATACGTGTTTTTAATCAATTCTACGAACCATAAGTGCCATACAGCACTAAAATGGCACTTATGGTGCCAATTCTTAAGTAAAAAGCTTGTAAGTATAAAACCGTACCATTACAATAATTATGGTCCAAAACCTTTAACTGGAGATTTAAAAGAACTACTCCTGTATACTCCACCTCCCAGCCCCCTAAATAAGTCTTATTAGTCTTTTGGGAGAATTCATTATGAACTCTTTAACATGTATATGTTGAGGCTTGCAAAATGATTTTTAAGATATCGAATGTTCTTAAGGGGAAGAAATTCATAGAATAGCAGATAATTGAATCTCGAAATTCCAGATGAATATTCCTTGATGTACCCTCTTCCATCCTTCTGTCTGAAAAAGTTCAGCTTTACCATGTATAGTTTGATGCTCTCACTTTATAATAGAAACTTTAATTAACTCAATGATTTATAATAGCCAATAAGAAATGTATTTTTTTAATAAGGTCCAATAACTATGCTTTTGGTGATGACATGACCCTCTATAGTGCCTGGGAAAAGGGCTGTAAGTTACACAATTACGATCCTACAAAGACCAATAGCTTAAATTTGATAATTAGCTGCCATAGTTCAGTTACTAGCGCATTAGACTTTGAATCAGAATGGCAAGGGTTCCATTGCAATCAGGCATTTATTTATTTTTTCAATTATTCTTTTGTGCCTTATATATATTTAATTTTCTGCTAATTTACTATTTTTGTAAATTTTCTTGATAATTGTGAAATGCTCCATGCACTATTTTTGGAACAAACTACGCGCCAGTTATTTATTCATATTATTTACTTAGTTTACCATTTAATGGACAGAATAAAACTATTTGTAAGTATATAGAAATCGGTTCTAGGCGTTTACCCCCCCCCCCCCCGGAGAAAACCCCCCCGGGGCCCCCCCCCCCCCCCCACGGAAAATACTCCCCCAGAAAAAAAATGCGGAAAATAGGGCTTTCCAAATTTGAAAATTTTATTTGAGTTTTATTTTGTTAATTTCCGTAGGGGGAAGGAATTTTGGAACTTGTGTATTATGCGCCACTCACTCAAGTTTACGCAGTGTAAAATTCGAGAACACATCGGTTTTTTGTTAGTTTCTTCTTTACTTTAGAAATAAATTTCGGCTGTAGATTTGCACGGGGGGGGGGAAGTATAGGTGGTCTGCATGCAAAATTCGTTTGGTACAATTATTCTGCATATTAGATAAATAAATAAATAAGCATATTTTAAAGCCAAATATACGGCCATGAACACAGTAAAATAACATAAAAGAAAGGCACAAATAACATAAACTTTGATCAGCGATCATCATAAAACACTTAAATGAAACACTACATTAACCTAATAATAGTATTTAATACTTGGAAAGACGGTCATGGAAAAAAAACATTTGACACCTGGAAAAAACACTTAAATGAAACATTACATTTAGTTTACACTCGGATTTTTTTTTTTTTTTAGTTAAAAAAATTTCCAGATACCTCGCTATTCTTCTGTAATTTTTCAGTGGTTATATATCTAGAAAGAATTGTTTTCTGACTTCAAACTGTCCAAATACGTTACCCTCCGGTAAATACCCACGGAAAATCCCCCCCCCCCCATGGAAAAGAAGGCTTTCCAAATTTGAGAATTTTATTTGAGTTTTATTTTTTAATTTCCATAGAGGGAAGGAGTTTTGTTACTTGTGTATTATGGGAACATTGTGTATTTTTCAGCTTAGAGCGAGACAAGACAAAGACCAGTGACAGAATATATGGGAAATATATAATTTGGGCTATATATTTGCACATAGGGGAGGGGGGTATACAGCATTTGGATAGTTTGAAGTCAGAAAACAATTCTTTCTCGGTATATGGCCACCAAAAAATTACAAAAGAATAGCAAGGTATCTGAAAATTTTGTTAACTAAAAAAAAAAAAAAAAAAAAAAAAAAAAAAAAAAAAATCCCAGTATAAAGTAAATGAAATGTTTCATTTAAGTGTTTTTTCCAAGTTTTAAATATTTTTTTTTTCAAAGACCGCTTTTCCAAGTGTTAAATACTATTATTAGGTTAATGTAGTGTTTCATTTAAGTGTTTTATGATGTTCACTGATCAAAGTTTATGTTATTTATGCATTTCATTTATGTTATTTTACTGCCACCATAGAAATTACTGTCATACACCATAGAAATCATAGTGATATGGCAGTTAGGAATTCATATATGGTGAATTACACCATAGAAATCATAGCACTAAAAACCTATTTGCATTTTTTCCTGTGATCTTTTTCTAGTTGTCAGGTTACTTTCCATTTTTTTCCTGTTTATTGCTATTCAACACCTGTATGTCTAAAGTTTTTTGTTGTTTATCAGGGGGAGACGTTTAGTAAAATAATTTAGACATACCAACATTTTCCTTGGGTTTTCAAAACCTTCTTCAGAAAAATAGTTACTCTTTCCTAACTGGCACAATTGACCCCCTTAAAAATAGTGTGCACCATTTTGTGCAGCATGGATTTCTTGGCTTTATTTGAAAAATGACCAGAAACTAAATAGAAAAAATTTTTTAACTGAAAGCAAGGACCAACATTAAAACTTGAATCGAACAGAAATTATTCTGTATATGAGGGGGCCAAAACGCCCCCCCCCAAAAAAAAAAGATCATTGCATTGTTGCTTTTACATTAAAGTCAAATTATAAATGGGCTAAGATTAATTTTAAAATAGCAAAGTTTTTTTTTAGGAAAGTAAAGAGCAATGTTGAAACTTAAAATAAACAAAAATTATTGTTTTACAGTCTATCTAACATATATCAATAAAACTAGTACAAATAAACCCAGTAATTATATTTCCCTATTCTTTTAGGATTATAAGAAAAAATAGTGCTTTATTGAAATCACAAAATAACATAGGAGTTTTGGTACAGTAAAAGCAAACTGATTTAGGACACTTTTTTACACTATAAAAATAAGGCATTGTTGGATTGTTGCTTAATTTTTCTTTTTGTTTAATTTTGTAACACTTCTGCACAATGGTTCAATCCAATGATTGCCTCTTGTTTTGGATCTGAAAAGGACATGCCATGATTAGTTAGAAGACAAGTTCTAAGGGAAACCATC
Source organism: Artemia sp. Kazakhstan ARC1039 (assembly GCA_029168905.1). Classification (NCBI taxonomy): domain Eukaryota; kingdom Metazoa; phylum Arthropoda; class Branchiopoda; order Anostraca; family Artemiidae; genus Artemia; species Artemia sp. Kazakhstan ARC1039. The sequence goes on along the minus strand of JAQQPU010000597.1, from coordinate 60,455 downwards.
TTGATAGTGTTATGACTGTAGACCAGCTTTAAAATTTTTATCATAAATTAAAATTCTCTGTTGTATAGAGAGAAATCACCCGATTTCAAGAGTTCATATTATAGTGTATTTGATCTTCATTTCGAGTAATACTAAAGAATATTTCTTATAATTAAAGGTTACTTATTACTCATTATTGGTGTTATAGCTGATGAGACCAGAATGTTACCTGATAAATCAATCCCATATTTATGTATGCTACTTGATGATTTTGCAGTCATTAAAAAAGTATTTACTTCTAGGCTTATGTTTTAAAGATAATTTTAATTGTATATTGAAAGTTATTGATATCACAAATAGTGTAAACCTACGAAAAGCTTTATAGATTAGTTTGTTGTTGTCAGGCTACATACTCACTTTTAACTAATAAATCAACATTCTTATTTTTAATAATTGTTTTTTGTATTTTCAGTAAAGCACTAGTTTTCTATAATCCTACAAACATAGGATACTATAATTAGTTGGTTTATTTGTGCTACTTTTATTGATATATGTTAGATAGACTGTGAAGCAATAATTTTTGCTGGTTTTAAGTTTCAACTTTGCTCTTTACTTCCCTCAAGAAAACTGTGTTTTTAAATTAAATTCTGTATTGTGTTTAACCTATAAAATTTATTTTTGTTATTGAGGTACCAGTCAAAACCTAGGGGTCCAATTCTTGTTTATTGTCTATTTGTAATAGGACAAACCCATGGCTTACTCTGTTTTTTTTTTTTTTTTTTTTTTACTAAAATAAGTAGAGAACAACAGCCTGTGTTCTGCCTCTCAGAAACGCAATAATCCAGTCAATAAATTCACAAGTTAATGGCTTGCATTCTAATTTTAGCTTCAGTCTAGATGAGGGACCTTCTCAAACCTTTGCCTGATCAAGTAGAAAAAGATCAACTGGAATCCCTTTATCAGTGGCCTTAGCAGTGTAATCATAGGCATCAAACAAGTTTGTATCAATTCACCTCCCTTTTCTAATACCATGTTGGCACTTAGGCAAAAGGTTGTTGGCTGTCAGGTGTTTTATGATGAAATCGTTTACCATGCCTTCCATAATTTTAGAGGGGACAGAGGTAAGAGAAACTATTAAGTCTGTAGTTTTTGGCATGTGTATAGTTTTCTTTTTTGAATACAGGAAGCACATTAACAGATATTTAGTCTTTGGGGACTTTACTACTATTTAACAACGTCTGAAAGATGTTGGCTAATGGGGAGGCTATCTGGTGTGCCATTTCTTTCAGGAGCCTTGGATGGATTCCATCAGGAGCTCTTGCTTTATTTATATTGGTTTGGATAACTGTTTACGGACCTTTTCAGTAGTGAAAGACATCTTGGGCATAGGGAAATTGATAACTTTAGGTGGTATGTTTGGAAGTTGCTCATAGGGGTCTTCCTTGTAAAGTTTATTTGGAAAGATTGGTTAAGTGCGATTGCTATTTCAGTTGGGAATGTTATATTATCTTGAATGTAGGTCTAACCAATTTTGCCACCAAATTTCTGGCTAGCTTAGGGCCACAATTAGTGATGAGAAATGAGTTAAAGAGAAATGGGCAAAACATTTTGAGAACGTGCTAAACCAAGATAGAGTTGCAAGAAAAGATAGAGAGAAAAATGAAAAAGTTTGTGATACCTTGGATGTGAAGGAAGATTTGTTTTGTGAGTAAGTATTAGCAACAGTAGCAAAGGGATTAAAAAATAATAAGACCCCAGGTGCTGATACTGTAGTAAATGAGTTTAATAAATATGATAGTAATGAGGTTAGATATAAACACTGAAGATTATGAATATGATTTTTGAAAAAGGAGAAGTATGTAGCGATTTTAGGAAAACCCTAATCAAACCACTGTACAAGAAAGGTGATAAGAGCGAGTGTGGTAATTATTGAGGCACTAGCTTGGTCTCTGTAGGTAGAATATTACTTAGTAATAGGATACTTTTTAGACTGAGAGACACTGCAGACAAAGTGATAAGAGAAGAATAGTATGGTTTTAGAAAGGTTAGAGGATATGTCAAACAAAATTTCATTCTTAGGTTAATAATTGAAGAGTTATCACACACCTTTGGCTATAAGTTCTATAGATTATGAGCAAGCATTCAATTCTGTTTATAATAGAGCTTTAGTGAAGGTCTTATCCTTGTATGGTATACCAGACAAATACATTAAAATGATTAGTGTTATGTAAAAAAAAAAACACTGCTGTGGTTAAGGTAGGAAATGAGGTTAGCAGCTGGCTTCATATTAAACCAGAAGTTAAGCAGAGCAGGGTTGTGTTCCATCCCTATTTATATGGATCATTTTGATGGACTTTGTCTTAAGAAGCAAAGGAAAGACAATGCCAGAACAAGGAATCAAACAGGGAGGAAACACTTTCATGGACTTAGATTATGCTGATGATTTAAGTATCCTAGATGAAAGTGTGAGCAAAATCAATGAAGTTTTAGAGGTTTAGCAAGTGCAGGGTGCTAGAATCAGTTTAAAAATTAATGTTAAGAAGACTAGGTCACTAGAATAGGAAATGTGAAGATGAAAAGGTGACACTGGGTAAGGAAAAGATTGATTGGGTGGCAGCTTCACCTACCTTGCTAATATCATTAGTAAAGACAGTGGGAGCAGTGAAGATATTAAAAGTAGAATAGCCAATGCTCAGGGTGTTTTTTTCACATTTAAAAAAAGTTTGAAAGAATAGGAAGATAAGTCTGCAAGCAAACATTAGAATATTGGAAGCTACAGTGATGACAATGGTCAAATATGGTTCTGAAGCATGGGCACTCTAAAAAGCAGACAAAAATGTGCTGGATATTTTCCAGAGAAATTGCCTAAGGATTGTTCTGGGTACCCAGCTGACTCACCATATTTCAAACAGTAAACTGTAAAAAAAATGCAGTTCAATCTTTTTTTCTAGGGCTATAATGAGAGAAAGGTTGATATGGCTATGGCACATTCTGGAGATAAAATCTGACAGATTGCCAAAGATTGTCCTTTTCAGCCAACCATGTAGGGCTAAATGGAAAGCATGTTGTCTGTGGGTGGGGTGGGAGGATATTGTAAAGAAACATTTAAGGGAAATGGAAACTTCCTGGGAGAGTGTAAAGAGGGAGGCTTTGAATAGATTGGATGGAGGAGGAGTGTGCACAGCTGTGTTGGCCTTGGGTGGCTTGACGCTGGTGTGAGTTGTTAGTAGTAGTAGTAAAATCCTTAATTTTGTTAAAATTATATCTGAAGTGCTATGGCTTACTTTAAATACTTGATAGAGTATAAACTCAAATATTAATCTCTTACTATTTGCCTGTCTTTTGGCATGTACCAAAACAGGCTACCTTCACTGGTCTGTTGTGAATACCTGTGTTGGCTTTAGGTGGCGTGATGCTGTGGTGAGTTGTTAGTAGTAGTAGTATTATAATCCTGAATTTTGTTCAAATCTTATCTTAAATGCTATGGCTTACTTTAAATACTTGATAGAGCATAAACTCAAATATTATTCTCTTACTGCCTGCCTGTCTTTTGGCATGTACCAAGACAGGCTAATCTCACTGGTCTGTTGTTTGCATTTTTTCATCCTGTGAGATTTGGAATTCCCATTTTTTATCATAATATCTAGAGTAATTTCAGCATGCCAAACCAAGGCATTTGAGCATGGGGCATGCTTATAAATACTGAGCAAAAAGCAAACTTTAAGGATGCAGGTCAGCTCAGAACCCAAGACTTGACTAATCCTGGTGTTATTTAATTGTCTCAGATTGGTGAGTGAACTGAAAGTAAGATTTATTGACAACAAAATGGTTCAAAGAACAACCAATGAAAAAAGAAAGAAAGCATGTTCAAATCTACCAGTTATAAGAGCAGTAGTATTTTCTGTTTTATTCAGCAAGTTGTCAGTTAAATCCTTTTTAAGTGCCATGAGTGTCCCTAGAGGAACACTGTAAAACTATTAGAAAAAGTTAAGCAGACGTTCAGGCTACAACCATCACATTCAGAAAGAGCATAAAATAAGGAATATATTTGTAATATTTTTATTTACTTAGCATATTTCCTTCAGAAGTAATCAACCACAAACCCAAAAAGTAGAGAGCAAGCTCAAACATGTAGAGATCTACTGCACAGTAATACCACTATTTTGTACATAAAACTACATATAATGCAATATTTCTAAAACTCACATGTCTCCAATACTCCACTCCTGTATGAAAGACCACTTACCAGGACTTTCCACTAACTCACAAAAATTAAATTAGGTAAAAATACAATAAGTTTGTATATTAAAAGGACATGTTCACTGCTTCTCAGAATAACTCATCTTTTTATCATACATAATTAAAAATTAAGGATTTTTTTTAGTATAAGCCAAGTTCCAGCACTTATATTTATGATTGTTTCATGTGTACTTATTGTTTATAATGTATTGTGTAATGTTTTAAATTCACCAAGTTGTGGGTTTGTTAAATATTGACTTTTCTTCAGAGGATTGATACATGACCAACAAGTCCCCTGGACTCACAGGAAAATGGTGAAACCTATTGTTTTTCAAGTGTTTGGTTAAAAGGCATGGGTAAATGGTGGGAGTAAGAATGACTCTGTTATTGGACAAATACTTGTGTGTTGGCTTTTGGAGACACATGCCTGCCTAGAATCTCAGGCAAGCTGACCAAGAATTTAGAATTGACATAGGACTGTTAGGTTGTCTGGAATGAGAGGCAAGCAAGGCATGCCTGCCTATGGTCTTAGGCACGTTGACCAAGAATTTAGCATTGACACTGGACCATTAGTTTGCATGGAATGACAGGCAAATAAGTATTTAAAGCCTAATAGTGAGGGCCCCAACTACATAGAATGTCAGGCAGGCAAGTAACCTTGCCTATCAGGCAGGCAAGTGGCTATGATGACAAAGCACCAAAACAAGAGGTGCCACTGAAGACAGACTTTAAGCTTTGTGTTGACTCAAAATGCACTACGCTATCTGGCAGTTCAAGATAAAGTTGACTCATGACAGGGCCTTCTACAGTTTTCTTGAAGCTTCCTGGCTGTAACCATTTTGGAATATAAAATAGTTATCTTCACTTTGATACCATTTTTCAGTTCTTCACTATGATGCTTTTGAATATGGGTAGCTTGATAATCACGAGTCAAATTCTTAATAACTTTCATCTTTCTTTTGAAACAAATTTCACACCAAGCTTTGTCCTTGTTCTGGATCTTTTCCTTTGTTTTGCAAACATTTTCATGTTTTGATGATCTAAACATATAAAATAGTACTCCAAGCATCCTTTTAGGTTCAAATCTCACTAATATAAATTGCAATTCCTAGATCACTGAGGAGCTTGCATCCCTGTAAAGTTTCCTTACTCTTGACAAACTGGTTAAGTTTGATTCTATTTTGATATGTTTATGTATTACAGAATTTCCTTTTGAAGTAGCAGTACAACCCAGGTTACTAAGCTTCCTGCCTTCTTTTTTCAATTTTTTTTATTAAATAGTCTTGGAATAAGTTTAATGTTGCAAAGGAGCAAAATTGTTGAATCTAGAATTAAAAATTGTTTCTTTCCCTTCCATTTTAAATCTTCCTACCCTTGATTATATTATATATTATAGGGCTTTTGAGAATAAGAGAATTCTAAATGAGCTTAATATAACCTTGCAATTCTATGGGCTCATGTATTAGAAAAATGTGTCAGCTGTTTCTGATATTTTGGAAAGAAAAAACAATATTTCCCAGCATGTTTTTCCTCAGTAGAGCCACTGGGATTTTGCTAGCTAACCAACAGGTTACCAAATTGGTTTTTATCAACATTGAACAGATGAAGTACTCAATTTCATTGTCTTTGCCTGGTGAAAGTCTCTTATGATATAGTAATGGACCAACAAAATATTAAGTTTTTGTTGACTTCATGCAAATGACGCCGTAAATTTAGTAGTCCTTTGCTCAATGAAAGTCTTTAATGACATTATTTTGGACTGACAAAATGCCCAGTTTTGTAGGGCTTGGCTCAACAAGTTGTTTTTTAGGGAAGCAAATGGTTTCTGTCTATTTTATGCAGATGAAGCAGCAAATTGCCTGACAGAGGTCTTTTATGACATTATATTGGGTTGATAAAATACCTAGTTTTAGAAGGTTCTGCTCAACTAGTTGTTTCTTAGGGGCCAATAGGTTTCTGTCAACTTTGCAAAAATGAAGTAGGAAGTTTTGTCAAGCTTTGTCTGATGAAAGCCCTCCCAGAAGCTTCATTTTGTGCTGAAAGACAGTCTGTTCTGAGAAAAGTCCTTTCTGAAGACTTATAGAGGGAGAGAGGGGTCCTCAAAAGAACTCTACTTAAGCTACTTTTGGCTATCTTGGAAAGGGGTTTGGTAGGGAAAATGAAACTTTCAGGGATGGATCTACAAGTTTAAAGTGTGTCTCAGGAAGTTATTTTGAAGTACCTACCTCCCCTCCTTCTCTCTCTAGAGTCTTGACCTTCAAAATATGTGTGCTCTCAGGACATACTTTAGCCTATAGACTCATCCCTGAAAGTTTCATTTTCCTAACTTAACCATTTTCCAAGATAGCCAAAAGTAGCTAAATACAAATTGCATTTGTATATCTTTAAAACCTTATAAATTAGAACTATGCAAAGTTGTGAAGCTGAGAACAATTTTGGGTACTGGTGTGTTACATGGTCACTTCTAAAAAGTCAAGTTTGGTTAATGCTAATGAAATAAAATAAAATAAGATGAATATATAATAGTTTAGAAACAAATTTGGGCTATATATTTACACGTTAGGGGGGAGGGAGTAAAGCACAGCATATATTAAATACATAACCTAACCTAGGTACCTTCCCCTCTCCCCCTAAACCCAAAAAACAACAGTTTAAACATTTTAAATGCAATGAAGACTACTCTTTGCATTCCATTTCTGAATAGCAGTCTCTTGAAAATAACCAGTATGACAGGTTTTGTCTCTCATTAGTCTATAAAAGCAACCAAATAATGCACCAGTACCCAATTTTTGTTGTACCTCATTTAAGAAAATTTTGCAAGGTTTCACTTTTATAATATACATATTTTTAAATGTCAGGTCTCTCTAGAGAGAGCAGGAGGGGAGGTAGGTATTTCAAAATACCTTCTTGGGACATACTATTTTGGTAGGCTAGATTTTTCACAGATCATATTATTGACTTACAAATAAAGTAAACATACCACTTGATGCCTTTTTTTATGCTCTTTCCAAATATAATAATCATACATGAGAAATTAATTTTGCCCTCACCCCCTATATATACCAATTCAGGGTATATATTTGCACATTAGTGGGGGGGGGTACAGGGAAAGTTTAAACTTACTCCTCATCTATATCAGAAATAAAATTTACCCCCACCCCCTAATGTGCAAATATATACCCTGAATTGGTATATATAAGGGTGGGGTAAAATTCATGGTAAAATTCTACTTTAGCTACTTTTGGCTGTCTTGGAAAGGAGTTTGGTTAGGAAAATGAAACTTTCAGGGATAGATCTAGAGGCTAAAGTATGTCCCAGGAAGGTATTTTGAAGTACCTACCTCCACTCCTTCTCCCTCTAGAGGGCCCTGACCTTTGATGACCTTTAAAAAATCTGTGTGTTATTAAAGTGAAACCTTGTAATATAGATCTTCTGCTTAAAATGAAGTCCAACAAAATTGTTTTCAGCTTCACAACTTTGCTCAGTCCTGATTTATAGAGTTTTAAACATATGCAAATACATTTCCTAAATTCTGAAAATTAACATTGAAATGGCTTAAAATACTACTCAAATAACAAAATTGCATTTTCAGAACTAAAGCCAGAGAAAAAGAATCTTACAACTGAAAATTAAGGTGAAATGTTGTTTTGTCAAAATTTCAATAGGTATAGACCTGTCATGTAGGCAAATTTCAGGATCCTCTAGAGGGAGAAGGAGAGGAGATAAGTACTTCAAAATACCTTCCCAGGACATACTTTAGCCTGTAGACCCATCCCCGAAAGTTTCATTTTCCTAACCTCACCCCTTTCCAAGATAGGTAAAAGTAACTAAAGTAGAATTTTACCAAATTCATTTCTGACAAAAATGATTGTTATATTTAGAGAGCATAAAACAAGCCATTGATTGATATGTTTAGTTTATTTGTAAGTCAATAATGTGAGTAAAAAAAAATTTAACATAGTTTTTTTTTTTTTTTGGATTGATAAGCTATTTCTGTAGTTAGAGTGCTAGGCAGAGATGGATGGTGTCTTATTTTAAGCTATTCCAGAGTAAAAGACTGCTGACAAAGAAGCCTGGCCTATTTGGGCATACCTGAATCAAAATTTTAGCATATTCAAAAGGATGTGTAGCTGCAGTGAATAATCCTCTGTACAGGATAGTTTCGAAAGTGGTATCATCCTTTCTACTGTTATTATTGTTATTGCTCATCTTCCGCAGTTTTTTAGGGTTTTCTTTGATTTCTTCTTTTCTGTAGACAATTTATCACAACAGCAGCGCCAATTTTGCATAATAGCCAAGTTACCTCAAATTACCTTAAATCGCACTTGCCAGCGATAAGGACGAATCCTGTAGACGCCGGTCAATGATGATGATGGTGACTCTGGTCATCAGGCGCATCCCAAACTGTGCGCCATGGCTTGCTGCACCAATCTCTGTCAACAGCTGACTTGAAGGCTTTGGTATTAGGGGACGTGACTGCATTCTGGCTAAGGGAATTCCATAGGCCAACCACAAGGTTGGAGAAAAATTTGTTTCGCAGCCTTGTATTAGCACGTTTCCGGTAGAGCTTCAGGGGGTGCCCTCTTGTTCTTGACAAACTATCTAACTAGAATAAGTCAGGGATGATATCGTGGTTGCAGATCAATTTGTAATTTCATCAATACATCCCCTTGCTTACGTCGGTATGTGAGAGATGGTATATTGAGCCTCTGGAGCCTGGTAGAATATGGAAAATTTTGGAAACCCCTTATGCATTTCGTTGCTTGCCGCTGCACCGATTCCAGAATTGATTGGTCAAGCTTGTTAACTGGCGTGGCAATGGACATCCCAAATTCTAATTTTGGTCGGATCAGGCCCTTTAGGACTTTAGTAATCACTGCTGGAGATCTACTGCAGAACGTTCTCTCTGTTATACCGAGAGTTTGGTTGGCTTTGGCTACTGCAAACTGCGTGTGTAAGTTCAATTTGAGCTTGTTATCAACCAAGACTCCCAGATCTTTTTCGCAGTGACTGGTTGTAAGAGGCTATTTAGAATCACCATTGGATTCCATAAAATACTGGCTGAGAGGGTTGTTTGTTCCAAAGTGTATGACCTTACATTTCTGGATATTAAATTCTAGCCGCCAGGTTTTTGCCCACGTTGAGAGTGCTTCGAGATCTGCCTGGATGTCTTTGGTACTTTGGGGCTCATAAATCGGACCGATTATTTTGAAATCATCAGCATATAAGCATATTTATTCTTTATGATTGAAGATGCATCATTAATATAGATGTTGAATAGAGTTGGGCCCAAAATCGTGCCTTGAGGTACTCCGCTTTCTACATCTGCTGATTCTGAGAAGAAAATTGATCCACCATCCCCAAAGCTGGGTTACAAATCCTAAGCTGAGTTGGACCCTTTGTGATGTATCACTATTTCTGGTTATTTGTTTCTTTCTTACCTAGAGATTCTTTTGGCTATGATATTTTTGTTAAATGAATGATTTTTCCAAAATTTGGTGTATTTATGGTATACTCCATAAACTTGAGTGAACTAGTCAACGAGGAAGCTAATTATTAAAAAAAAAGGGACGCTTTATTGAAAACTTTACTTAATGTGAATAAAAACCAAAGACTGTTCTCTTTGCTCTGTTTCAGAAAACATAGTTAATCAAAACTAGCTAAATCAAATTTGACGGAGAGTGGGTTAAAAAATTCGTATGCATCAACTTACATGGACCAATACTACTTAACTAAGTTTGGTTATTGTGATAAGCCACCGAGACATGACCCCTAATTAGCCACCTTACTATGGAAAATTGTAATCAAATAATTAGACTTTATTGTCTATTGATTTGCATTTTTTTCCTTTGCATAGTTAACAAAGCTTCCTTTCCTCAGCCCGTCAAATATTTTAGTGTAACTTCTATATTCAGTCTTGCAGTAACATCTTTGCTGATTTCATCTGTTCTGAATTATCTTAATCAAGCTGTGAAATTGTTCCATATAAATAAAAACATAACCAGGCCTGTATGCAGAATTTTAGGTTAGAGATGGCATGTATTTAATATGGAGACACAACTTGAAAAATGGGAAAATTATATGGAAAAGTAAAAAATGGACACAAAATTGCTTAAATCACAACATTTTGAGGGCTACTTGCTTGTGCTTCTCCACCGCATATGCCTGATTAATGATTAAGGACATTTTTATATTGTTGATAAACCAGGTATAGAAGCAAAAATGTATATAGTAGCAAAATTCTGATAATTGTGTATAATAGAAGCTATTGTATGCTGGGTTGGATAAAGACAATTGGCCTAATCGGGCCCTGCGTTTGAAGGGGCCCCGTGCTGCCATTAAAATGAACAATTTTTTTCGAAATTGTGAAATATTCTTAACAATTCAAATAAAGATTGCTTCTGGAGACAGATCAATTTTCAGGCTAAAAGCAATAGAAAACTATCTAATACCAACAATGAAGCAAGGTAGATTAAGTGAAGACGCAAGGACATTAGATTTTCACACAGTTTTAAAGAATTTACAGAACCAGTACTTAGAAAAATGTAAATTTATGCATTAATACTTGGTGAGTTAAATTTGAAAAGGCATTTTTAGTAGTTTCATAATATTTGAGGGACACTAGCGTAAATTAGCGTAGGCTCAAAATCAGGACAAAAAGGACGAAAGAGGAAAAAAGCAAGCGAGATATTATAAATATGGACCATCAAATGAGACAAGATCAAGAGAGCGACCTGAGAAATGTAAATGCATGGGTAAAAATTAACAACTTAGACCATCAGAAGTGGCAAGACCGATCCAAGCAGCAAAAGTAAAGGGCATTGAATAATATTTGAAGCAATGATAAATGAAACGAAGAACAAAGCAATATGTGTCTCGAATAGTTGCGAAAATGACAATTGCAACAAGACTAAAACTAATTTTAAGAACAAAAAAATATAGGGTTAAAAGATAAGTAAAAGCAAGAAATACAATGACTCAAAACCGAAATTGAAGAACAGAAAAATTTGCAGTTACAAGACATGTGACAATAGGGATTAGACCAAATTAAAAATAAAATGAAGAACAAAGAAATATGTGGTTAGAAGATATACGACAGTGAGAACAAATAAATATAAAGTTAGAAGATAAGCGGTAGCGAGAATTACAAGCATCAGCGGGAATCGGAATGTTACAAAAAAGAAAGTAAAGAACAAAGAATTTTAGGATTAGCAGTAACTCAAAAGCGAGTACCAGAACGTACCATCAATGACAGTGAAGAACAAAGAATTGTGGTGTAAGAAGACAAGTGACAGCGAGAATCAGAGCAAGTCAAAATGAAAGTGCGGAAGAAAGTAATATTAAATTAGAGTTAGAAAAACAACGGCATCGAAGTCTTCGATGCTATCAAACTGTGGTGTAAAACCCAGTAAACACCTACAAAGATGCCGTAAACTACGCAAGTGTGAATTACAAGTCACTGGCACACTTTAACATTGCATATATTCACTGTGGAGTCCTCAATTTTCCCACAGAAAAAGTAGCCAATTAAGCTAATTTATTTGGAGGTTGCTGCCTGTTTGGTTGAATTGCATTGTCATCTCCATAATTTCCAAATGAACGGGTTTGGTCTGTTATAAGACATTACTTGCTCTTTAAAAAGTTCCACAAACAAATACGAAACTGGAACTCGTGTTTTGCTTTAGCTTCATTCAACGCAAGCAATGATTGAACTTTCAATGGTCGCAGTTCAGCTTCAAAATAGCAGGACAAATTTATCATAAAATCAATTTACTGGCACATCTATCACAAACCACAGAAGGTGATTTAGAACCACAGTCATGTGGTCAAATGTACTTTTTTTTTGTACCCGATGAATCTGTTAAAGAACACTCTGCTTATCCTTTAAATTATGGGATCTGTCATAACCCATTGGATCTCTTGGAAGAAATATTGCTAGACACAAACGACTATGCGACAGGTTACATGAAAATGCGAGAAGGGGAGGATGATTTAAATCAACCTCTTAAATCCAAACAGCCTCGGATAGAAGAAATATATGTAT